>JACEGR010008318.1:0-38327 GCA_014170235.1 Listronotus bonariensis
TAGAAACCGCGGTTTTTAATTAATTTAAATAAATTGCAAAAGTTCACTTTAAAAAACTGCAAACATGTATACACGATCATGTCATAGCCTGCTGCGATTGAAAACGATTAAAAGTGAAGCTATACAATATAATGCAACAAATAAAATAAAATACGTAGAAAAACGGTATTTTAAAAGGTGAAAATCAAATATTGTGTGCCACTTTACCTTTAAATCAAGAATTGTTTGCAAGAAGAAAGGGAATATAGTAAAACTAAGATTATTACTTTAAATTTCAGTTTTGATTATGGATATCGCGAGAACAAATCGTTTTCGTTAAAAAATTCTTTCAGATTTGTGATCAGCGCCCCAAAAACTCCCTAATTTCGTCAAAATCGGAGTAGCTGCAAGTTTCTAGAAAACTACCATAATATGATTTCTAAATACCTCTCATGCGAAAAACTTTTTTGCCTGAATGCAATACTGCCGTGCTTAATGAAAAACGCCGTAACCGACAATTTTGAAATTTTTCGATTACGGCATTTTCTAATAAAAATATGGTAATTTTCTAGAAACCTGCGGCAACTCCGATTTTGACGAAATTTGGTATACGGGGGTTTTTGGGGCGCTGATCACGAATCTGAAAGATTTTTAGCGAAACGTTTCGTTCTTGAGATATTCATCATCGGACTAGAAATTTAAACTAATCCTATTTTTACTATATTTCCTCTTCTTTTGCACACAATTCTTGATTTAAAGCTAAAGTGGCGCACAATATTTGATTTTCTACCTTAAAACCCCGTTTTTACGTATTTTACATTATTTTTGCATTAAATTGCATAGCTATACTTTGAATCATTTCAATCCCAGTGTGCCATGAAGCCCTATGTGTATGTATGGTTGCCGCATTATCAAAGAAAAGCCACGCAATTTAATTCAAAAATAATGTAAAACACGTAGAAAAACGGGGTTTTAAAAGGTGAAAATCAAATATTTTGTGACACTTTAGCTTTAAATCAATAATTTTGTGCAAAAGAAGGGGGAATATAGTGAAAATAGGCTTAGTTCAAATTTGAAACTTTGATGATGAATATCTCGAGAACGAAACGTTTCCGCCAAAAAATTCTTTCAGATTCGTGATCAGCGCCCCAAAAACCCCCGTATACCAAATTTCGTTAAAATCAGAGTTGCCGCAGGTTTCTAGAAAATTACCAAAAATATTATTCTACAAACTATAGCCGGAAACCCGAAAGCCATATCTAAATTATAATGGCAGTCGCAACGTTTTTTGTTTTGCCGTATATTACTTTATATTACTTCTCAGTAGACTTTTCGCCGCACGCAACATTTTTTATAAGAAATTACCGTATATACATGTGTCTGAGCATATACGGCAAAATTATTTAACAATCTGCCTTATGATTATACCAATATGTTAATATTAAACGCCGTATATAAAAGTTCAGTTTTAAAATAAAAATATATAAATATGTCGCAATGACTCACATATTTCTTGTATTTTTAATTAATTTGTACCCAAAAACGGAACTCAAAATCTTTAAAAATGTCGAATTACTTCAAAATAGCATTTGTGTAGATACGGTCGTACGGCAGAATAGAGTAGGTACTATAAAAAGTTTATTACGGCCCTGTTCGGAAAACCTCGCGCCATTTAACATCTTGACAGGTCCCACCTTCTAGCGGCACTGTCCGAAAACAATCAAAGTCGGCGCACGCTCAACTCTTGGTATTTCTCAGCGTCTGAACTCGAAAACCTACGAACACAAACGAAGTTTCGCTGTCACCGTCTGCAATCTACGAAAGTGGAGTGCAGTGCCTCTGTCTTGAAATTGTCAATTGTGGTTTCCATGTTGTGGGTTTAATGGGGTGTGCGACATCATTTTTGTTTATTTACCTTTTGACAACCAAGGAATACAACATAAGGGCAGTGCTAGTGCAGCTTCACTAAATTATCAGGTCAGCGTGTGATCCAAAAGTGGCCGCCAGTGATTTTACATTTTTAAGGCACGTGTGGTTTCAAGAGTGTTAAGTGCTGTTGTTTTAAAAGAAATTTAGTGTTTTTAAGCGAAAATTCAATAACGGAGCCGTATAATACTTTTGTGACAGTGTTTTACCCGCACCGTTGTTATTGTTTTGCTTGGTGTTTTTGACCCTTGCATTACGTCCGTCGTGGTTCCCAGACAGGTCCATTATTCGACGCGACAGAGGGAAGGTAGGCAGTTAAGCGATTTTGACACAGCTTGGTCCTTCGTGTTTTCTAATTTGACGTTTCTTCTCTGTTTACATCTTGAATGGCAGCAATGACAAAATGCGAATATGTCGTGTCATGTTACCATTTTACCGATAGAATGTTTTGTCTCTAATTCTTTATGTCTCTGTTTTAACCGTGATATTACGTTTCCGGGCGGAAGTAACCGTAAAGGCTGTATAAACTTCGTTTCGGCTGGCCTTCTGAACCGCCGTCGACGAGAGGTTAGTGGCCCTAGAGCACGCGGGATTGTTTACCCAGTGACAGCCTGAGCATGGCGACGACGGCCGTGTAAAAAGATTCTCCATGAAGCGACGATCGTCGGGGTAGGCGGCGGTCCAACGGGGTACCCTCATTCCCCTTTTATGGTGTCTCCTCCGTCAATGGCGTGGCACAAACACGACCACGTTAATATGCTTATGGATAAAAACAAACCTAAAAGTAAGTACCTATTATTACAAATTATAAACCTATGTAAAAGCCACCTTGAGTTATGCATATCATTTTTTTTTAAATTAGGCAACAAAATAGCCTAAAATAGTAGGTAAAAGTAAAATAAACACTGGTTTTTCTTGGTAAAGCAGGTGCAACCCTAGGGTTTCTTAATTGCCTTATTCGCAAACTTGGTAGATATCTACATTTTCCTAACAGGTGTGTTTTTATTTACTTTTTACCATAAACTACCTAAATCACAAACCCAATTTCCGAAGCTAAACCAAAGGTACCTATTTAAAGATGATCAAAGAGAATTTCAACCTTTAAACCAAGCATGAAATAAGTGAGTAATTACATAGTCCCACAAAATAAAAATTGTGGCCTGTGCCGAGTATAGGACAAACATTTCTCACATATTTTGTCTCGCTGAACATGAATCTGATCTCAAAACTACGGGCTCAAACTTTGCTGGTGTCAAGGAGGCATTTTTTTTCAAATATAGAAGGGAGGTTATTTAGTACCTCGTTTTAAAGGCTCTATGATTCTCTACTCAACGCCACTTTGTTTTTGAAAATCAGCTAAGCTGTTGCAGACTTGGAACCATTTGAAATTTGGTTTAAATACTATACAAACCATGCGGTTTTAATGGTATTGACTTGTAGGTCCTTCAAAATTAAATAAAAAAACACCCAACCAGCACAGATATGTATATACAGTTTGTCCCAAGATAGGTGTTACAAGAGAAGAAATGGACTACAATTTTTTTAATTTTAAGACATAATTTTGGGAAAACTGGTTTCATGGTCCAAAACTAATAAATACAAAATTTTACTTCAATTGGTATTAAACAGGGCGAGTTATAACTAAAAATATGAAAAATACCCAGAAGCTAGCTAAATTTAATTTTAAAAATAGAATAAAATTGTATAAGTACCTAGATGTTGTAGAGAATTAAATTTTAAGTCAAAATTTGAAGTGAAAGCATGAGAGTAAACAAAATGCAGTTGTCAACACCATAATTCTACTTTTTTATGTATTGCCACCAGAATTCCACAAAACCCATCATAATTCCATGACAATTCCACTTTAATTTTTGTTAGTATTCATAATATGGCGGATCAAAGGCTCTTTTTCAACTTTTTGTAAGGAGGAAGCAAGTAAAAATACTATTTTAGTCTTAAAAAATTTGATGAGCAAAATAAAAGCTTCCACTTTGAAGAAATGCTAAAAATCAAGAAACAAGGTAAAATTGAAGGTGTATAATTACACACAATTCCATCACAATTTCACTTTCCTTTCCCCAATTCCATGCAATTCCACATAATTTCATCCAATTCCTGTACACCACAATTACCCAGTGGTTTACTCTTCGTTGGTAACTTTATTAAATTTTTAGCGTAAAATAATAGTTAAGTTTGTTTACAATGCCTAAATGTCTTAATAAGTGCCCCTATGTCGAACATATTGTTCTATTCTTAAAGATGGGTCCAAATTTAATTCATTCTGAAAGCGATGCCGCCAAGTACACAAAAAATGATAAAGTAAAGAAACCCTTTTGTGAACAATGATTTATTGCAGCAAAAAATATTTTACCCGACGAGTTTCTAGTACCACGCCACGTGCCACCGGTTTTATAGTAGGCAGAGGCGAAATAAGAGAATGTTTTGTAAGTAGGTGATAGGTGTTTTAGCAATGTATTTTTATTATTTATCTAAAAAATATGTAATCAGGCTCTGTCTGAGGCTATGTGCATTCGAAAAGGTTTGTTAAGTTTATCATTTTTGTGTACTTGGCGGCATCGCTTTCAGAATGAATTAAATATGGGCCTATCTATACATATGAATGCAAATTATTTTCTGGCGATTGCCTAGCATCAAAAGCCATCCCAACCCAAGCAACTCTTTTAAATTGTAAAGCCGCTGGTAAATCATCAAATTTTTTGGCAAAAGTGTTTGTCAAATATAATATGTTTTGCCAAACAACAATTGCAGACGTCCAATTAAGTTTTGTCAGTTTTTCATTCATTTGGTAGATTTTTTTGACCTGTGCAACTGGGGTATGTTGGTGTTCACTGTATGAAAACAATACAAAAACTAAAAATATTTAACATGAACATGAATCCTACACCTTCAAATATGCTTGTCAAACAGTTAATTTATTCTAAATTTGCATTAAACATCTCAAGAAATTTTTATATTTGAGATCGAGTTTGAGAAACACATGAAACAGAATCACATATAATTTATTGTGTTTGAAAAAAATTATTATTAATATAAAACACATAAAAACCGCGTAAAAATACCTTTATTAGACCAGTGCTGAAACCTTTAAAAGAGGCAAAAAGTAAATATAAATGGTAGTGTCAAACCCATTGAAAAAGGTAGAGAATTATATTTGCAGGGTTGCCAAGTTTATAGTTTTCTCTCTAGGTAAGGGGAATTTTAAAATTTTAAATGGTATAAGTACTCCTATTTTTATTATTGTAATTAATTGCTTGTATCAACTTCATTATCACATGATTTTATCGTTTTTTTACTCCTGTCAATGTCGGAGATATGACATCATGCTTCTTTCGAAATAAATAAAAAAATGACTAGATATGGTCAATTTTTTTAGAAACGATCCATTTGAAATTCGTTAAAATTAACACAGGGGAGGAACTGGTGGACATTCTAAATTCATAAATTGCATTTTCAATGAAAATTGACCATACCTACTCGTTTTTATATTCATTTTGAAAGAAGCATGATGTCATATCTCCGAATTTGACAGGAGTACTACAGGCGATTAATTACAATCATAAAAATTATGGTATTCCATTTAAAATTTTAAAATTCCCTAACCCAGAGAAAAACTATAAACTTGGCAACCTCGCAAATATAATTTTTAAATTCTTCATGGTCAGTTTACGTCAGTTACTTTGCACAAAATTTGGTTGATTTATATTTGACGGTTGCTGGGATAATCCACCGTTCGGATTTTTTTCTACTAACCCTGTATTGTTAATAGTATTTTGAGGAATGTCCAAGGTAGCTCATTAAGATGGAATTCCAACGAGAAATTCAAACCACCCACAAAAACCTAGGAAGTGGTGATTCAATGCGACAAGGTCGTTAATTAGTATTCGAATTAGAATTGACTCATACCTTGTACTGGCGTATTCTTTTTTATAGTAATTAAAATAAAAAAAATTGTAAGTAAGTCTTTGTCATAAATATAAAAAAAGTCAAGTCCATGAGGTTTAATAAGAACACATAGTATGCTGAATTGTCCTTGTTTTTCATTGAAGGTAAAAAATTAAGCGGGAAATGACAACGAATACCTAAAAGGTGAATTATGGGTTATTAATAACGCACGCTTATGGATTGTTTTCGATGAAAAACGCGTCAAATACAGAGTTCTTTATTTATTTATGTTGAATACATATTACAGACATTATTTTATGGGTGAAAGTGCCGATAAATAAGTATTTAAGTAAGTATTTACAAACCCGACGCATCGCTATTTTGATGAAAGTTTTAAATGGGGGTTTTTTGGGGCGCTGATTACGAATCTATAAGAATTTTTAGTCGGACACGTTTCGTTTTTGAGATATTGATCATCAAACTTGAATGGAAAAGTAACCTAAATGCACCATATTATCTCTTCTTTTTGTATACAATTCTTTAGTTTTGCGCTAAATTGGCACTTAATATATGATTTTCACCTCTTAAAATCCGTTTTTCTATCTATTTTTACCATTTTTCCATAAAATTGCAAAGCTTCAATTTCAATCATTTCAATTGCAGTAGCCATGGCGCCGCCTTGGCTACTGCGATTGAAAGCGAAGCTTACAGTTTTATGAAAAAAGGGAAAAATAAATAGAAGAATGGGTTTTTAGGAGGTAAAAATCAAATATTGAGTACCAATTTAGTTCTAAATCAAGAATTCTTCGCAAAAAGGAGGAGAAATAAAGTGAAATTAAAAAACAATTGATTTTTAAGTTTGATGATGGATATTTTAAAAACGAAACGTGTCCGACCAAAAAATTGTTTCAGATTCGTGATCAGCGCCCCAAAAGCCCCTGTTACCAAATTAATTTAAAATCGGCGATGCGTGCGGTTTGTAAATAATTATGATTTTTATCAATTTATACCTTAATTATTGCTGATTTATTTCTTAAATGAGGCACTAATACTTTATTTAATTTTTCTCCATTTGCCCAAAAATATGTGTTGGCTAGATTTATATTAGGAATATTTCCTCGGCGCGGCGCAAAACAAAAAGCTTGTGTTGACATAAAAATTTTCGGCATCGTGCCACGGCTTTCCTGTTGAAACAAGAAAATTCGTTAAACTGATGATAATTAGTTTTTAATAAACTATCTATATTTTTTTGTGTTTCCTGATGATTTGTTTACTTATATGCTTCAGTGAGTTGATTTTACAGCAACTTATAATTTCAACCTATGATTTAAAATATTTAATTTAAATCGTCTCAACCCTGGTTTAAATAGGTACCTAGTTTAAAACATGTTAAAATTTATTTTTCCGCGCGTATTTTGCTGGTAATTGAGTCATGTTAACATTATTTATCGATTTCAGGAAACAATAATAGTTAAGTACTTAGTATGTTTTTACACATTTATGTTGTAGGTACTTTAAATAATGTCTTATTTAAGTTTGTACAAAAAGCGATTTAAAAATAGCGCCAGTTTCTTATCTAAAATAAGACTATTATTAAGGTATACCCTGATAGCAAGCGCACAACTAGGATTTTGATTCTTTTACCCAAAAAAATGAGACATGGAACTTACACCAAATATATAGCTTTTATTAACTTGGGTTGTAACTATCTATCTGGCTGCCTATGTAACGGAATCTTTGAGCCTAATTTTAACCAACTTCCAGCTATTCGATTTCTTTGAAACTTTGCACACGTATTAAGGACCCATGACAATGCAATAATCTGCAAACAGTATCCCTTTATCTTTTTTTTAATCGCCAGGAAAAAAATTCCATTATATTATAAAAACAACACCTAGGATGCCATCTGTTGGAAAAATTTCAAACTTTGCTATTAAATGAAGAAGAAATTTTTTAGTGGATTGTAAAATGTTGGCAACGGTCCAAACATTGCCTGGATTGCCATCTGTTGGCAAAATTTGAAACTTTGCTACTTAATGAAGAAGAAATTTTTTAGTGAGTTGCAAATCTTTTGCAAATTTTAAAATTTGCTACCATTGTCATTTCATAGGGGCTGGTTATTTTCTTTTTGCTGCTTAATTAAATAGTATGTTCTAATTTACTGTTATATTAAGAATTTTGTGCAATATAACGAACTAAAAATGAAAAATAATTAATAGTTTAAAAAAACTAAAAACACGCTTTTATATGCAACCGAACTAAAAATTAAAAAATAATTTTTCATTAAAAAAATATTTTCACTTCATAGTAAAAAGCGTGGGGTGCATTTTACTATTTTTTTCATAACTTTTCCATCATAGATATTGGCAAATATAATAATTATAACATTTAATATATTAAGCACCCCACGCTTTTTACTATGAAGTAGAAAATATTTTTTTAATGAAAAATTATTTTTTAATTTTTAGTTCGGCTTGCATATAAAAGCGTGTTTTTTTAGTTTTTTTAAACCAATTCTTTTGTTACTTCAATTAAATTTTATTGACAAGCTCAAATTTTTCCAAATTATCTATATTTTTCAAAAACTATTGCTAGTTAAAAATTACACACACACACACACACACACACACGATTTTTTTACAAAGCTTTAAGATGCCTCTAATTATAAGAATAAGACAGATATTTTTGAATTGACTATAAAATTTGATCAAATTCACGAAAAAATACAGAATGATTTGCTCTTGAAACTACACTACTCAAAAGAATTATCGCATATGCTCGATTTCTTCCATAAGCTTCAATACAAAAATGCTTTCATTAATGGCCATATCTCTCTTTAATTATTAAGATATCAAGACAATTAAAAAATAAAATGTTAAGAAAACGTGAAGCTATAACTTTATGTTAACCATTGTTTTTACTGTTAGCAATAAATTCTACGGTGTGATAAAAAAATTGAAAAAATGGATAATTTTTTATCGCTCTATATAATGTGCTGTTAAAAGGGAGAAATCTCATTTGTTAATAATTTATACCCTTACCCATTTTTGATATTTTATAATCACAAATTTGACTACTCCCTTTCAACAGCACATCATACAGGGCGATTAAAAATTATCCATTTTTTCAAAATTTTTTATCACCCCGTAGGATTTATTGCTAACAGTAAAAACAATGATTAATATAAAGTTATAGTTTCACGTTTTCTTAACATTTTATTTTTTAATTGTCTTGATATCTTAATAATTAAAAGAGATATGGCCATTTTAATGAAAGCATTTTTGTATTGGAGCTTATGGAAGAAATCGAGCATATGCGATAATTCTTTGAGTAGTGTACTTATTTTAAATTATCTACTTTTTCACCAATACCAAAATACAAAAAAATATATTTTTCAAAGTGTTTCTCTTAGGGCCAATGGCATCTAGTTTTTACAGGGAATGAAAATTTTGAGGACCCATTTCTATATGAACTCTTGTGTCATAAAATTGGATCAGGAATACGAGCTTTAATTTTCCTACCACAATTAGAAATTACACCATGTATATTACCCATAACTTGAAAATGCCAGTTGCGCGGTTGCCTGACATGTCCAATGTAAAAATTTCGTGTTTTTTTTAAATCATATTACAATCAGAATTTATTAAATGCAATAACTTAATTAATTAATTAATTAATTGTAATTTTAATGGTAACTTTTTTGTATTCTTCGCGTTCAGTGACCTCTAAATCTTCAGTATGTTCGTTGTCTGTAGATATGAACATACGCGAAATATTATTTAACAACGTTTATTTGCTTTATATAACTTGTTTTTTTTTGTTTAATTACGTAGTGCATAACTAAAGTTTATGCCAGGTACATGTTCCGGTTGACTGCAAAGGTTAACCTGTGCAGAAATACCTGCGGATTTTTTTAGTTTGTATTTCAGCTGCTTATTAAAAAAAACTGAATCATTAGTAACGTATTTTTTCTTTTATTTTTATTTACTGTTTGCTTAAAGTCAACAAGACATACAGTCAAATAAATGAACGATCATATTATACTTATGCATTAATGTCTAGTCATCATGTAAACATAAATTGCGTAAATGCGGAACTGCGGATTGGCGCAATTTTCAAAAACCGATCTTTTATAGAGGCAAAAAATACTAATTTACAATATAAATTTTAAGAGGGTAGCTTATAAACTCAGCGTTGCTTAACCTGTGGCCCCGGACCCCTGGGGTCCGCGAGCATGTGTTAGGGGGTCCGCGGTCTTATCTATGGACGTTTAAATTAATAAATAAATGTCATATTTTGTCATTACTTTAATAAATGGTCCTAATTTAATTGTGTTTTTATTAAGGGGTTCCTGAAATTGTGCTTGATTTTCTAGGGGTCTGAAGACTAAAAAAGGTTAAGAAACCCTCTTTAAACTAAAAATATTAACGAATATCTGACAAGCACGAAAGTAACCAAGGAATTCGGCGGATTCCGTAAAAAGTTAAAAATTTCCAACTTTTTTCCCACACTGTCACGGGGTCTGTCACGTGACTCCGGACCTCTGCAGTTTCGCAATATTTTACCGTACAGGAGGACTAGATATAACTCTCCCTGGGCTCCTGGGCAGTTTCTGAAGCTTGTGTATGTCTTCGCATTCTTGGTCTCAACTTATTCCAGACAGACAGACTGTAAAAAAATCATGATATAAAATATCATTATCTTCAGAAACAAATGATCCAGGGCCTATTAGAACTAAATTTTACAAACACATTAATTCACTTAAGATAATCCTATGGATGGCTAGTCGAGAAGGCAAGATATTCAAGTAGACTGTTAGGAGCTGTAAACATTTTGTTTAAAACCTTATTAAAAGTTTTAAAGACGTAATAAAAAAATATTATATATATTTAATAGATTTTTGTGACATACCGATAGATGGCGTAATGGATCAACAAACTACTACGTTTCTGCAATATCTTCGCTTTTATCGTCTAAACCGTACCCATTAGACAAAAATAATTCGAGAGCGGTCTGCAGGTAGGTGAGTCTCACTTAGCTTTGAAAGAAATATCTTCGGCTTAGTGTAAAAATCTGCATCTCCAAGTTGGACAGTGTTCCGAGAGATGGTACTTTTGCATTGCAAGGAAATTGCATGCAGTAAGGAGTTTTTCCTATTTTAATTTTCAAATAAAATATCGCATCATTTTAGCTTTTAAAAAAAAAGTATATGTGACAATTTTCGTCAATAAGACGTCAGCTTGCTGCTTGGGAGTATTCTGCATTGGCCCACTTTCGTGTCTTTTGTTATCTTTTTGCCAATAACTTATTAATGATGGATGCCATCATCTTAAACGCATTTTTATGCCAATAACTTATTAATGACGGATGCCATCACATTATCTGCAACACGTGGCCTAATAACGGCCAATTGCCCACTTTCGCGTCTTTTTGATACCTTTTTGCCAAATGCCTTTGCCATTAAAGAGTGTTGGCAATGCCAGTAAATTAAAGTGTACAACGCCGGCAAAAAATCGTTGCTAGGTACCTACACTTAAAATTTACTAGTTTAATCATTTTTTTCACAGCTTTTCGTAAAAAGTCAGTTGTGGTTCTGTCATGTTTAAACTATGGCAAAAAATAACCAACGTCGTCCCACGTTGTAAATTCACAAAGTATTTTCTTCAGTGTAGTGGCTACGTACTTTTTTTACACCCATTATGAAGTTCAACATTCTGTATCCGGTAGTTTGCTCGAAATTTTGCTACAATAATTTCAAAGAGCGGAAACAAAAATATCTTCTCGATTTTGGAGGTTTAATTTTTGTCTTGTAATGGTCGATGTTGTAATGAAGGTAACGATGCAGAGTGACAGTCGGAACAAATAAATCATCGACATAACTTTGCTATTTTTTTGTTTCAATAGAAGATAACAGAGTAATAAATTTTTAAAGCAGGTTAATTTCTGGTTTTAATAGCAGCGAAAAAGCAAAACTTGAGATGGCAAAATAATTTAGAGCGTAAAATTTTAAACTAACTTAGCCTATACTTGAAAACGGGCAGAGATACTGCTGCTTGAAACGTTGTGTAAATAAGTTAAAAATAGAGACAATGAAAATCCGAAATTCTTTAAGTATTACTAGTAAATCATTATCTACCACACTCTATTCTTGTTAGATGTGGTTAGATTTCCCTCACATTTTCTCAAGTCTTTTTAACCAATTTGCACTGAAAAAAATATACTGCAAGAATTCGAGAATTTTCGGGATTTTTTTGAATAGGTGTACAAAATGTTGATTGATGAGATAAGGTTACGACATTCGCCATATTTGCTAGCACGGCTGTGACGTCAAGTCGGGATATTTTCGGCCATGTTTGATTTTAGGCGAGATCAGTGGCGTAGAATTAAGGAAAAAACAAAAAAGACTGTATGTTGTGAACAAAATTTATCGGATTATATTATAATAGGCATAACTTAAAATTAACCCATAAATGTAATTTAATTATTGAAAATTAAAAATTATTAAAGCGACGACAGGACGATGAGGTACTTGGCAGAGCAAAACAATTTCCATGGTTCCGTAAGTCAAAAACCATTTTAAAAACTTTGTATACATGGTGTCCGCTAATTAATGGTACACAGAAAAACCACAGATTCCTTATGCAAAAATATTAAGATTTAACCAAACACCTAATATCTAAAATTTTTGTAATAAGATGTTACAGGGTGTCATAGAGAAAAGAAAAAAATAAATTTATTTCCGATAATTTTTTCTTGCCTTTTTAAATATTGTAATAAAACATGATATCTAGGGTTTTTTAAACATAAGCTTTTCAGATCGGATATTAATTTTTATGTGTAGACTAGAGGGCGATAGGTACATTGTTTAAAATTCTCTAAAACGTCCCATTTTTTGTGCTACTCTGAATGTATGTACCATCTAAATGAACTAGTAAGCTTTTCCTATGTTTTTTGCACAAAAAGGTATACTTAGTAAGAATCAGTCTTGGCAACCGTTTTCAAGATATTTTTCACGTTTTAGTTGTTCAGTGCCTTCAATAACATCGTATTAGCCATAATTACAGCTCAGATATAAATAGCCGATATCTAAAAACTCCTGGATACCGAGTTTTATTAAACTATTTTAAACGTATCAGAAATTATTAAAATGAATAAAAAATATTTATTACCCTTTAATACCCCGTATCTTCCTTATTATTAACTTTTGGATATAGGTATGTTTGTTTAAATCCTAATAGGGTATTTTCGCATAAGAAACCTGTGGGTTTTCTGTGTACCTTTAATTAGCGGACACTCATCTGTAACATATGTATATAAAAACACTAAAGACTGAAAACTATACGACTAAACACTATCAAAATCTCTAAAATAAAACGAGTCCGAACCAATAATATGTGAAGTCTCTATAAACTAACCAAAAACATTTACAACTGGAAATCCTTGCAAAATGTACAACCAAAACGAAAATGGCAAATTTCAACAGTTTTTACCAAACAAAGCTTCGACAAGGCACGACTCTGTTATCAGCTGATAATGCTACCAACGTTGAACAGAACTGCCAACCGAAATCGTAATTCTCACACCCTCACGTCCCTGACAAAAGCTATCCCTGGTCTTGCTTATGTCTAAACCCTTTCTCGTAAAAGAATTCTGAGTAAAACAACCCAGGGGTCTTACTACGGGAATGGGTGTACAAATCGTCGGGAATTTTCAGGAATTTACTGGAATTTTCAGGAATTTACGGCAATTCACAGAAATTGGATTTTCTAAAAAAAATCAAGAATTCGAGAATTTTCAGGAATTTCGGGAATAGTTATGCAAAATTTTAACTATAGTGAGATACCCTTCGACAAATCTTCTAACTTGTTACTTAATAAAAAATAAATTTTACTTTTTAAACTGCATTGTCACATTAAAACAATGGAAATCGGGGAATGCACAAAGCGAAACTGTCGCACTGTCTAGTGATGTTAAAAATAAATTTTGATATTTTTAGAAAAAGAATGTTGTTGACCGGGTAATTTAATGCCACCAAATGTCTAGCGAACGCTAAAATTTCGCTTTAAATAGGTAAAATCGGGGGCGAACTTTAAACTTTGTTCGGAAATACTGTTGAGAGATACTGAGAATAATTTAACAAAGTAAGCCAATATTTTGCGACAGTTAAGCTTTTAAATTATTTAAAAAATACTTTGTCAAGAATTAATTAGAAGTGTAAAGGGTTGCTTAATGCTTTTACATTATTTGACTTATATTTTTGAAGTTTCCTTTTGTCAGAAAGTTTTTTTATCCGGCATCTTGCTGAAACCTGAGTTTGAAGAAGTAAGGGGTGTTTAATTTGGAGTTACTTTTAAAAACAATTAAAAACATTAAAAAAAATAACTTTATTAAGTAATATTTATTATCATACGGAAGAACTATATCTTACATTCATTTATTAAGGATTATGGCTTTCAAATGTTGGCCCCAACTGCGCCTAACATGGTCTGTTATCTATCTATCTATCTCTTTGTTTTATGGCTTTGATACTAAGTCAATTCGCCAGTTCTCCCGTTCCGTTCATATAAGCTATTGCTCATAAGCTTTCCCGACTTTGTCCGTGGAAAATCTGGATAATCGAGCTCGAAACTCCCAGACATTCCTAGCATATGAATAAGAAACACTTCAAACAATTAACAACAATGATGAACTTCTAAACATGCATAAATTGTGGTTGTCAAGCCAAGGACTACTACTGGTATAGCGCATACCCGTCACTTTTACCACTGACGTTTCCTCCGTAAGGCAAGCGCACCTCCTCGACCATACGAAGACACCATGTGTTCAACACCAAAACGTAAAAACCTCAGGCTTTAGGAATCTTCACTCACAGCGCTTAGCCCCAGAAGAAAGAAGCCTCAATTTAGGGTGAATCTTTTCTCGATCTCCAAGGGTACAGCAACGCCCGTACGACTTCTTCAGCCGCCTACCGGAGAAGTCTATGTAGACTTCTACGTAAACGAAGACCGCGGAAAGAGTGAACGTGGTCTGTTCTTAAGCTCCAATTTCCGAGCGCCAAATCAATTCGTCAGAATCATCACGTACGAGCACACTCGCAGCTACTGCCGCTATATTTTCTGCACTACGTGCTGGCTGTGGCTCATTTGGTTAGGAATTATCCAATAATGAAAATTGAGTTGAACGTTAAGACTGAGTTGTGGCCATCCTCGGGAATTTAATAGTAAACCGACATTTTTTAATACGACGAACTGATGACTGTAAAATACTAATTAAAGTTATTAAAAAACACACTTCAACAAGGAAACTGATATTTCCTTGAGTCAAACTTGAAAATTTGCCAACGCATTGCGCTAAGTTAATAACTGGGAACAAAAATAAATCTTTATTTTTATTATCAATGACAGACAAATTTTAGATATTTCTTATCATCATTCGAATATACAGGGCCTTATAGATTTATTTAGGGGCATAAAATTTGAATTGAAAATAAACTAATTGCATAGTTTATTTAAAAAACCGTATGTCAATGTCAAAATTATGTTTTATTAAAAAAAAACATGCACGGATCAAACGAAGCTATAATTTTTAAAAAAGTTAACAGAAATACGATTTTTAAGATGAAAAACAAATTCTATTTGTGGATGCATAATAAAATTTTAAAAAATGCAGTTGCAAAGTCCCAATTTTAATCATTTTTGGCTTATGTGGTTTTCGAAATGAACAATTCAATTATTCTGAGTGCTCTTCTGTAATAATTAATTATCTCTAAATATGTATGGTTGATGGATATAGTTCATCATATCTGCATTGTACACAAAAATTTTACATTACACGGTTATATGTTACATATTTTAATTTGAAGCATAAAAATACACCTAATACTAAAAATTTCTTTTACTGTAGATGTTTTATCTCACATACTTAAACAGTGACCTAAGAAATATCACAAATAATAGTTCAGTAGCTTAGTAAACGATTTTTCCGCCTGAAAATATGACCGAAATCACTTGTTAATTATGGTAGGTTTATATCTGACATTTATAGCATGATATTTATAGTCAGACAGAAATTCTGGCTAAAGTAACCGGTCAAAAATGTATGTCTGATAGAATTTTTTATTGTTTACATTAGCCAGAATTTCTGTCTGACATAAATATCATCAGTTCGCCCGAAATATTTCATTTGATATGTCTGATATATTAATAAATGGTCTTTCAATAAGAGTGATAGTTTTTTAAATAGAGATTTCACGGTTTTTAATCCATGTTTTTTAATTTCTAGGTGTTACTATATGTATAGTGTATACAGGGTCATCCAAATTAAGTGTATGTCATTTGTAACTTCGTTATTACTCAAAATATGAAACAGTTTAAATTAGCAAACTAGTAGCTTTTTTCGCGCTCTTTAAGACTAAAGATTAGAAAAAACAATTGACAATCGGGTTGCTGAGTTATACAGCGACATACTTCTTTTTTACCACGCTTTTATTAGCTTGGGTTGTATCTATCTATCTATCTATCTATGTAACGGAATCTTTGAGCCTAATTTTTACCAACTCCCAGCGATTCAATTTCTTTGAAACTTTGCACACGTATCAAGGACCGATGACAATGCAATAATTTAAAAACAGTATCCTGTTATCCTGATTAGGACCGCCAGGATAAATAAATTCCTTTACAGATCCTCTGTGTCCTAATACTACTCTTGACAAAATGGCGAAGGAATTTTTTAGTGAATAAACTGGAGCATTTATTTTTAAAAAACTAATTGATATATCGAACTAAAAATGAAAAATAAATAATAGTTTTTAAAAACTAAAAAAACACGCTTTTATATGCAACCGAACTAAAAATTAGAAAATAATTTTTCATTACAAAGAGTTGGTCACTTCAGAATAAAAGCGTGGGGTGCTTAATATATTAAATGTTATAATTATTCTATTTGCAAATATCTATGAGGGAAAAGTTATGAAAAAATAGTAAAATGCACCCCACGCTTTTTACTCTGAAGTGACAAACTCTTTGTAATGAAAAATTATTTTCTAATTTTTAGTTCGGTTGCATATAAAAGCGTGTTTTTTTAGTTTTTTAAAACTATTATTTATTAAATGAATCACCCTGTATATTTTATCACCATTAGAAAGTTCTTTCAAAATCCTTTAAAAAAGTCCGTATGTAATATATCCAATTTTTCATAGTTTCTGAAATATGGCCAAACTGGTTTTTTTTATATTAAACACCCTGTATATGGTATCATCATTAGAAAGATATTTTTAAAGAGCTTTAAGAAAATACCACATTTGATGGGCCTATCTTTTTAGTTTTGGAAATATAGCCATTTAAATCTGAAAGATAGTAGATATTTTCCCGTTTTATTTCTGACACTAAAAACTTATTGCTTATAGCTTAAAGCTGTGATATAATGGAAATTAAACGTAATTTTCAGATTTGAATGGCCATATTTCCAAAACTATAAGAGATAGACATATCAAATGTGGTAATTTCCTAAAGCTTTTTTAAATATCTTTTATCCAACACTTACATATAATATCTACATAATTGATCAGATTTTGAGGATATAAAGTGTACTATAAGTCACTAGTGAGCTAAAGTACCCTTTAGCTCACTAGTGAATTATAGACTTTAGCTCACTAGTGACTTATACTAATTCTTTATTACTTCCAACATTTCACAATTAAAAATAACATAAAACAACTAATATATTATACTACAATTTATTCGTGTTTATATTAACAGTAATTGTTATATTAGATTTATCTTGGACAACGTTACATTGTGCGGAGTGTTCTTCCAAAAATACAAAATTTTGTTGCTGGTGTTGACAATGACAAGTAACAAATAATGGATGACGTTTTCAAATTATTTTCGATATTAAAAACGATTTATACGAAAGTGTTGGATAAAATTTTGTATTAGACACGTGAGTTATTACATATAAGTCACTTAAGAAAATTACTTCTCTCGCCCTTCGGGCTCGAGAGTTAAACTTTTCTTGCGTGACTTATATGTAATATAACTCACTTATCTAATAAATAACTATTATTGGTAATGTAATATACAGGGTGTTTTATTTAAAAAATGCCAGTGTACTTAAAAATTTTAAGGATGGCTATATTTCCGAAACCATGAAAAATTGGATATACCACATGTTGACTTTTTTCAAGGTTTTTAAAAGATCTTTCTAATGGTGATAAAATATACAGGGTGTTCCATTTAAAAAAGGGTATTTTGCTGTATAACTCAGAAACCCGATTGTCAATTGTTTTTTCCAATCTTCAGTCTTAAAGAGCATGAAAAATGCTACTAGTTTGCTAATTTAAACTATTTCGTATTTAAAATAATAACGAAGTTACCAATGACGGACACTTAATTTGGATAACCCTGTATAGTAGTTTTATAATGCAGCGTCCGACTGACTCCTCTGGATCGGTTAGAAGTAATATAAAAATATTATCGAAGTGGTAGCTCAGTTGTGGCTACCTAACGTTTATTCACTCGATAATTTTTATGGGTCGCCACCATCGGCACTCTACGCAGGTTATACGTCGCACTGTGGAAATGTTTGAACGTAAAAGTTAACTTTTACGTTTAAACTTACGTTCAAACTTTTCCACAGTGCGGCGGATAACCTACGCAGAGTACCGATGATGGCGACACAATTCTTGAGTGAATAAACGTTGAGTACCCACAACTAAGCTACCACTTTGGTAATATTTTTATTACTACAATCGTTCGAGAGGAGTCAGACGCTGCATCTACGCGTTCACTAGAGACGGACGGGCGGACGGCCGGACCGCTGGCGTGTTGCCTGCCGTGTAAATAATTCAGAGTGCCTCCATTACAGGCGCGACGCATTGGAGTATCCGGCAGGGCATTTATGTGTTCAAGAATGATCCGTCCGCCCGCCCGGGCGCCGTCGCTAGTGGATGCGTACCTTTAAACTGCGCACTATACTAAATATAGTAACACCTAGATGTTAAAAAAATGGAATAGAAACATTGATCTCGATGGATATCCAATGTTAAAACCTGCGCGAAACAAAAGTTACATTTCATGGGCGAAAAACCGGTTTGTGCGCAAGCAGAGTTGAAGGTAAACGCACCCTGCACCAAACAAACTATACGCATTATAGGAAAGAATTTGTTGACGGCGTCCTGGTTTTGTGTTTGAAGTACGGTAGCTAATGAGCGTTACGGTCAGACCGCGGACGAAGGGTACCGGGTGCCGGTGTTTGTATTTTGCCACGTCTTTTAAGTGCGCATGTTCGTCCACCCACTGCGCGAGGTCGTAAAAATCCGAAAAATGCTTCAATGCGAATTGAAACCGAGAAAATTGAAAAACTTTCACTCCTATTGAAAGACCCTTTACTATGGAGACATTAATACATTTGGAAATATGGTCATCCGAATCTAAAGAATTATTTTCATAACTTCTTACGCGTAGTACGGCAGTAGTATTTGCTGACACCTCATAAAATAATTTTTATTTTTGACTAAATATAACATTGTAAAAATCTAGATATAAAGGTATTATTATTATTATTATTTTATTGGTTTCACAAATGGCCTTCAATCGAACTCATGTACTAAAATAGATGTTTTAAATTTGCAAAATCTATGGTTTTATTTGTGTCCTCTGTTTAAAATATTTCTTGGCGCCCGACTACTGTGGATTTAGTACGGCCCTGATTATTTGCTTAACAGGTGCCAGAACAAAATGGTGACCTGTAATTAAACACCGAGGCTGTTGCTAAGCCTTCTCATTGCCAGTACCTATCGTCACAAGTTCGTATGATCTCTTTGCATGTTAATTGATTTCCGGTTATTTCTTCTACTATACATAGAGTAACGAAAATAGATGTTAAACACATTTTGTTGTTTTTGTCCACACTGGACGAAATAAGATGTTACCCTCATTTTTCTTACGGTATGATAGACGCATCAATTTATGGATCGCATAACGGGTTGCAATGCGAGGTTTGATGCAGCGTACGCCGGTTACGACGTCGCGTTGTCGCTCTCCAATTCTTTTGATGTTATTTTTTAAAAAGCTGTAGATCCGGCCGAACCTCGAGCTGCAACACTCATCAATTGGGGGTCTCTGTTTGTTATGTCGTTCGCGACGAAGTACGGTTGCAGGTCGTGGTTCAAATCTGGACCACCCTGCCGGAGAGGTCTTCTTCAGTCCTTTATACGGTGTCACTAAAACTAAATGATTTTTGATCTTTATTTATTACCTGCACAGCTGCTACAGTAGTAAACTGGTGTAAAATGTTTACTTTTTGGCTCTGCTACAAGGCAATAGTGTCCTTAAGAAAAGGTCTTTGGTAGAAACTCCCGATGGTGCCTGTCTCCAATCAACCAACTATACACATCTTCTTTTCTAATCCTACTATCGGACACGTGTCCCGGATCCGGTAATCTTAAGGTTGACTGATGACAGGTTTTTATGACACTGACTTCATAGGTACATCCGATCCGATATCGGATCAGATGTATGCATTACTGTCATAAAACCTATAATTAGTCGACCGTTAAATAATCGGACAAGATTATCGAAAGATAGTCTTATTTATGATGTGTCTGACTTGACGTCCTATCCGATATCGGATCGGATGTATGCGTCGCGGTCATAAAAACACTAGTGGCGTACATTTTTCTCTTAATAATCTTGGCTGTGGTGCCCACCGAGACGCCACTGTATCTCAGAAACGAAACAACTCGGACATTATCTTTATAAAAACTTTTCTTCACTCTTTAAGGTTTAGTACCGTAGTTAAGAAATACCCTGTATAATAATTTGAAAAAGTCATTTTCAAGCCACCCTGTACATCCAACATACAAATATACGGTGTGTCCGCCTAAGTTCTCCACATATGGGAAACTTTTTTATTATTAATTTTATGAAAAAAGTTATTCTTTGTAAAGTTTTGCATGGTCTAAAACCTAAAAGCAATCATTAGATATTTATTATTTTCAGTAGTATACGAGATATCTCAAAAAATATAAATTTTGTTTATGAGAAAGTACCCTTATTTTTAAAAATATCGAAAATTATTATTAAGAAAAAATGTTTAGAATTAAAAATAACACTTAAATATGCAAACTCGTTCATTTACAAGAAAAAGGTTTTTCTTTTTACTTTTTATGCGATAACGGGCGTTTCTGTGACTTTTCACTGATTTGCTTAAGCTTTCTTTAGATAACACATTTCGAAATATGTATTTACAAATGTACAAATTTAAATTTTCATCATTTTATCATAAAAAATTAAAAAATACGTTTTTCTTGCAAATAAATGAATTTGCTTATTTAAGAGTTATTTTTATTTCTAAACATTTTTCCATAATGATAATTTTCGATATCTTCAAAAATAAGGGTACTTTCCTCTTGAACAAAATTCATATTTTCTTAGATACTTCGTATACTACTGAAAAACATGAATACCTAATGATTTCTTTTTAGGTTTTGGACCATGCAGAACTTTTTCTAAAGAATTACTTTTTTAAAATATTCATAATAAAAAGTTTTTTATATGTAGAGGACTTGGACGGACACGCTGTACAGGGTGGCCCACCATATTCGACACGGTCTGTAGCTGGATAACCATGGGGTTTTTAAAAAAGTAAATACTGAAACATATACAGGTTGGATAAGGCCACAGTATAAAATTATTTTACTCTATACAGGATGTCTCAAAAAAGTGTGACGTATCAAAGTTATATTTTTTAAATGGAACACCTATATTTCATGAAGGTTTTATATTTTACATAAAAAAATAATTTAAGTTTGTTAATAGTACCAAGTGTCTAATTTTAATAATTTTTGTGATATTTGATTTTTTTCAAAATGCAGGGGTGCAATTAAATTAATTTTATTTTAACAATATAAACTTCTTAAACTTTAAAATTTGTTACAAGATTAGAAAAAGTCTGCCTTATCATACGTAGGTCATATCGAGATCATAGATTATACAGGGTGATCAAAAATAATTTCAATTTTTTAGAAAGTCAAATTGCAATATCTCCTTATTTTAAATGGAACACCCTGTATTTTTTTTTACACCACCTGATGACAAACCAAATGCTTTTTCGAATGGTGTATAGGTTGCCTATAGGTACCTATCTTTTATACTTTTTAAGTAAATTCCGTTTTAACATATTTTTATTCCCAATGTCTATTTAAATGTAAGTAGGCTGTGATATAGCTATGCCTATTTACTAAGCCGTTATTGCAAAATGTAAATTTGTTGGAAAAAAGCACAAAATTAAAAGATTTTGTATTATCTGCCACTATTTTTAAAATTCACAAAAAAAAATTCATTAGTTGCTTATAATGCTACTTCCAATAACACTTATTTCAGCTGAATGTGGTAATGATAAAAACTTGTGTTTTTAAACAATCCTAATAACGCCTCTGGTCAGTTATGACGACATTCTGTGACCTATAATTCGTTTCTTCCATTATTCATAATCACTGTGTCAATTTTTTTAAAACAACTATCAAGGTTATCAGATGGTTTCTCCTGGAATATTTTTCAGGATTAACTCTAGACTAAAGTAAACCATTTTTTCACATCCTACCAGTAATATATCATCTTTGTTGTAGAAGAAGGGTTTTTATTTAAAATTATTGAAATTTCTTTTAAACTGACTAAAACACTAGTAATCAATAAATGGTCGTTGTTATTTTCTCAAGAAAATATTAATGGCTGCTATGTCACAGCCAACTTTAATTTAAATAAACATTTGGACTAAAAATTTGTAAAAACAGATTTTACTAAAAAGCACAAAAGATAGGTATAGGCAACCTATACACCATTTGAAAGAGTATTTTATTTGTCATCATGTGACGTAAAAAATACAGGGTGTTCCATTTAAAATAAGAGAGATATGGCTATTTGATTTTCTGAAAAATTGAAATTATTTTTGATCACCCTGTACAATATTTGATCTTGATTTGACCTACGTATGATATGGCAGACTTTTTCTAATCTTGTTACACATTATAAAGTTTAAAGTGTTAAAAGTGTTAAAGTAAAATCAATTTAATTTTACCTCTGCATTTTTCAGAAAAATCAAATATCACAAAAACGAATAAAATTAGACACTTAGTACTATAAACAAACTTGAGTTATTTTTTAAAGTAGAATCTAAAACTGTCATGAAATATAGGATGTTCCATTAAAAAAATAACTTTGATACGTCACACTTTTTTGAGACACCCTGTATAGACTAAAATAATTTTATACTGTGGTCTTATCCGACCTGTATATGTTCCAGTATTTACTTTTTTAAAAATCCCATGGTTATCCAGCTACAGACCGTGTCGAATATGGTGGGCCACCCTGTATATTCGGAAATATATTTTCTCATCATGCGGGACTTTTTATGAAGAGACACTTTTTTTCGGAGAGTTAATAATTAAAAAGTTTCCCATTTGGAACTTCCGAAGACAATGTATAAATGCGGACAAAAATGACTTTTATTTTGATATATCAAAATCATTTGGGATTTGTAGGGCCCTAATGGACAGTTTTGTCAGTTTACCGAATACGTATTTTTATTTTTAAAATTAAACTCATTTTAAAATATCCCTCAAAAACCAAGTTAAATTTCTGACCGACTTTCAAGCATTTAAAAAATGTCGATGATTTGTTACACCTTGCGGATTAGATGGTTGTCCCATTTGGCACGTATTTAAGGAAAATGCTATTAAGTTTTCTAATTTATGTATTTTTTGTGTCGAGAAACGAAAATTTATAAATTTCAGGACTAATTCCACGGCTGTGCACTTTAAAGCATGCTGTTCAGGGTGTTACAAGATGTTAAGAAAATTTAATGGCAGATTCAACACTTTGAAAACGTAAAAAAATCATATAAATAGGGGTAGGGATTTTTTTATCTTTGGACAAATCACGTATCTAACGTACCAAACACGGGACTTAAATACTTGAAGATTTGGGGGGAAGACCTCCGCGGGCAAGCACGTTTCACATTCTAGAAACTCTAGGGATAAAAGAACAAACAAAGTGGGAAGTTCGGGGCCTGTCCAGTTGGACCGTATAGGGATGCATACCCGCGGCACTACGAGTTTCTCTGGTGCGAGACCGTGAAGTGGAGGAACTCTTCTGGACAATTCCTTCAGAGCAGAAGCCATGGAAGTACCTATAAAAAGCAATAAATCCTCCACAGTCCGACGATGGGCAAGAGAAAGAAGCCTTCGGTAAGTAAAGGATCATTAATGAATAACTCTTCTTTGATGGAATCAAGAATGCTCAGGGTGGTGGGGGACGCGATGCCCCAGATATGAGAACACAATTCCAAGGGAGGCCGGATTATTTTTTTTATTAAGTTCTTTATTTAGCAACTTGTACTAATTATAAATTTTACAATGTAGTTTAAATAATAATAAAGAAAATATATAAATAAAAATTAGAAAAAAATACAATTTCAAATAAATAAAATTTAAAAATCGATATGGAATAAAAGTTACACACTAAATAATACAATAATAAAAATCCTTAAAAATACCAATTAAAATAAATAAGTAAAATTAAAACATTCGTCTAAAATAAAAATTAGCCAACAATACAACATAATAAGCGTCAAAATATTAAAAAAAAAAAATAAGTGTATAGAATAAGAATTTACACACAAAACAATGCAACAAAATAAACGTCAAAATATATAAAAACAATTAAGTCATTCAACAAAGTCAGTTATAACTATATAAAATTACAGAAAAAATAAAAAAAAAAACAAATAAATAGAGTAAACAATACTACACATATGAAGTTTATAAATTAGAAGGAAAAATACTTTTGGCTCGAAAGAGAAATCCAAGCTTTTTTGAAGCTGCCGTGGCTATAATAGATACAATGTGTTTATGCCAGTTAAGGTTACTTTCAAATGTGACGCCCACAACATTGAAGGTGTCTTTGCTCTGTAAAACTTGGCCACTCATAAGTAGAGGAAGAGTATTTGATGACACTTTTCGCGACAAGGAACATGATTGTGTTTTGGATGCATTAAAATGGACGAGGTTTTTGGCGCCCCAATCCAATATTAAATTAAGATCCTGCGAAAGAGATATCTGCATCGCTCTGCGTTTTTCCAAATCAAGTTTAGTGATGGGTTTAGGAACCTGAAAAGTGGAGTGAAGGGTACTATCGTCGGCGAAACTATGAATGGAATTAAGTAGTTGTGGACGAGAAAAGGTCGTTGATGTGAAGAAGAAACAATGTTGGTGCCAGAACTGAGCCCTGAGGCACTCCAGCATTTACTTGGTGAAAGCTTGCAGAATGGCTGTCCACAATAACTGATATATGTCGATCAGATAAATAACTAGAGAGCCAAGTATAGAGTTTAGTTGAAAGACCATAGGAGGGAAGTTTATTAAGTGCGGCATGCCAGACTTGGTCAAAAGCTTTGGATATATCAAGAGCAACGATCTGGGACTTACCTAACAACTCAAGAGACTTATTCCAGCAGTGTGATACGAAGGAAAGAAGGCGTGTGGCGAAATCCATACTACCTGTCATGCAAAATTTTGTGTTTTTCTAAATGCTCTGTTTTGATGATAAGATGTGTTTAAATTAAAATGTTCGTTTTACTTCTCTATACTTTATTAAAAACCTCTTGAAGTATTAAGTTAAGTCATACAGAAATTGTCGCGTTAATATTCCACCCTGGACCCTGAAGTATTAAAATTGTAGGTTACGTTTATTTGGTGTTTCCCAAACATTTGTTGCTCCCTTTTATAGTACAAATTAAATTGATTTAGTGACGAGTTTTTAAATTTATTTTGTGTAAAACTTCTTAAAGAGTGGTTTATTTACTAAATATTAATGATAAAAAATAATAATAAAAGATAATTTTTTTCACCAGTTAATTGTTGGATGTGAATATTTCTGTTTCCACTAATAAATAATATTTTCTTTCCAAATAAGTGTTGAGTTTTTCTGGGTTTCATATTACCACCACAATTTCTCGAACTGTCACTTTTGACTTTCTCTCAAAAAATGGAGGACGGAGGTAAACGGGGCGCGAAAATATCTCTTTTACCTGCACGCCTGTAAGATTACGTTTATATCATAGGTAAATGGGGCGCCAGCCCTTCCCGAGAAGGGGTGTGGGTCACTGGAAAAACTTGTGAATAAATATAGGTTAAAAAAATAAGTAGACTACATTTTGTAAAATGTACTTCGTATTTGTCAAGTGTATAATATTTAAATATTTTTTGATGCAATAAATGTTTCGTAATTAATAAAATGTTTAAAAATAGACCAACATTTTATTTCGATACCTTTACTTTAAAGGAAACATTTGCGCCCCGTTTACCTATACGATTTTATTGACCCCAAGATCCCTGCGCCCCATTTACCTATTCAATAAAACTTTAGTGAAGGTCTTGTGCCCCGTTTACCACCGCCGAAAATGGAAATAGCACTAAACCCTTTATCATATAATTTTATTTGAGTAGAGTACGTGATTTTCTAACATATATTAGTTACCATATACCACCTCAAGTTTTTATTAAAAAAAAAACAAACAGGGGTTCCATATTAGCACCTTTTCCTCTATTATTACTACTAATTTTTTTGAGCGCGTGAATGTTATATGAAAGCACGACCGTGACACGCCAGCGGGGCGGCGACAGGACACACGTGTTTAACTGTTATTCCCGTTACACATGAGACGTACGAACGCCCTATACCCTACGCCTGACAAACATTACTTTTAATGCATCAGGCGTAGGGCGTTCGCAGGGAGCGTCGCTAGCCGAGGGCCTAGGGGGGCAAGTTGATAAGGAGAATAAGGAAAGTATTAATTGTAGGAAAAATCGAGAGCAAATGTAGATTTTCACTTGTAGTACGAGTTTTACATCTACGGTGTGCGTTGTATTAAGTGTTTTAGAGATTATCATCATAGATTCCGTTAAAAGATGCAATGAAGGAAAATGTATAAAGTCGGTTTTGTTGTGCCTGCAGCTCAGGCCTAAATAACAAAAAACTTACGTTTTGGAGATTTATAAAATTACTCGAAACGCAGACTCTTAACCATTCTATGTTTTATTTAGGTTGTTATACAGTGTGTCCCAGGATAGGTGCTACAAGAGGACAGGTGGTCCAAAACTAATAAATATATTAATTTTACTTTAATTA
Organism: Listronotus bonariensis; assembly: GCA_014170235.1. Classification (NCBI taxonomy): domain Eukaryota; kingdom Metazoa; phylum Arthropoda; class Insecta; order Coleoptera; family Curculionidae; genus Listronotus; species Listronotus bonariensis. The sequence goes on from JACEGR010008318.1 coordinate 26,994, forward strand.
GTATTATATAGGGCGAGTTATTCTAAAAATATGAAATAATATATATATAATAAAGCACATTAAATTGATGGTAGCTATTTGGGTATACGCCAGAAAATAAATTAGAACTACCAAAAAAAAAAAAAAAAAATAAAACAAGTAAATGGAAGATTTGCCAGATGTAGTCTTCTAACTGTAGAAGATAATATAATACGGCAAAACGTACCTTGAAAGTGGGCTCTAAGGGCTGAAGCTGAAGCAGTTCGTTGTCTACGGGCATATTGAACCAAATATCGATCCTCCCGTTAATGTGTTATTCGAGGTCGACCACTAACTACGTGGTCTTCTTTCAACTGTCCCAAATTCTTGGTACCTTTGAACTATTCGCACAATTGACGATCTTGGAATGTTTAACATCCTGTGTATATGATGATTGGAGAACTAAAAATCGACGGTTCGGGACCGTTGTCAAGATAAATTAAATAAAAAAAAATCACCATTATTTAGGTTTAAAATTTTATAATTCTTAGCTTTTTTTGGAGATTCTGAAAATATCTTGGACATTGAATGTCCAACATGTTTGTTTTTTTTTAATAGTATTTAATTTTTTAATTCTTATTTTTTCAAGTTATCTTGACAACGGTGGCCGACTTGCTACCTAACGCCTTGACCAGCTCGCTGTTTTCCGAAAGCTTTCAGGGTGAATAAATAAAGAGCACCTTTTTTTAAAGGCCTTAATTCGATTTTTTACAAAAACTTTTCAAAAAATTGGCTTGCTCCAAATATGAGTCATATTAGATTTGGCTTAAGTAAACAAACAAGCATTAAAACAATTACCTTCGGGGGTTTGTAACTCGAAAACTAATGACATTCTGAAGAAAATGAAGCTGTACCATTATTTTACCCTGTAGAAGCACTGCCTTTAGTTTGTGATCGATTTTTGAATCACCCTGTATATTAACGGGCTTTCCATAAATGTAAAATAAAATAAAAAAAGGACAGTCTCATGAAAACGAAGTATTTTCGGACCCATGCATGTTTAAATATATTTTTTCACATTTTTTGATGCATAATGTGCCCTCATTTAAATACTGTCTAAGCATCTGATATCAATCAAAATCAGTTTTATTTATGAATTAAAGCAAATAATAGCTTTTTTATTTTTCTTTTTTTTTTCGGGAAATTTCATTTTTAAACGGTTCCGCCTGATTCATATGAGTCATTTACATAATTTTATTTTTACTAAAGCTCGGAGAGGAAATGGATGAATTCATTTTATCTCTTGCTAATGATTTTTTATGGACTCTCAACCGGACTCCATAACTGTTGCCAAGAATTTCAATTATATCCTTGCATAATCCAGTATGTCGATCGGGGAGCCGGTTGGCATGTGTAGGCCTGAATAATAAAGAAGAAATTTGTAAAAAAATAAATATTAAAGGCAAGAAAACAAACATACAGAATGAGAATAATATTAAAAGAAGAGTTTAGGACATCCATTGTCTTTATTACACACAACATCAAAAGTCTTGGACCCCACCGGTATTCTGTAATTTAAGGTAATATAATAGTAAATGTTATTTAAAGTATGTATATTTGTGAAGTTATTATCGCCAATAACAATATTGTTAAAAAATTTAAACAATTTTTAAACAACATAAGAAATAAATATTGCATTTCTGAAGTAAATTCATAAAAAAAATTGACAAAACATTTTTTGTCCAAAATGAACATCAGTCAATAGTCAGTATAGCCTCCTCTGTTTCTCAGTAGCATATTGACACGAGTATGCATTGAAACAATCAAGCGGTTGATCGTTCCTTGAGGAATATTGTTCCATTCTTCTTCTGCCGCTGCGACTAACTCTTTCGCATTTTGGGGTGAGTTAATGCGGTTGCGAATCGCTCTAGAGACAAAATCCCACATGTTTTCAATAGGATTCATATCCGGCGAGTTAGCTGGCCAATCTAGTCGGCTGATATGTCCTTGTTCAAGTGCCTCATGAACCGTTCTTGCGCGATGTGGCCGGGCGTTGTCGTCCATGAAGATTAAATTCTCGCCCAAAATGTTGCGTAATGAATTAATAATAGGCCTGATGACACTTTCAATATAAACTCGACTTGTCATATTCTGAGGTATAGCAATTAATGGCGTTCGGCGATTGAACATGATTCCTCCCCAAAATATTACTGTCCCTCCTTCATAGGGAGCAACCTCTCGAGGAAAATTTAGTCTCCCTTGACGACCTGGCTCTCGCCAGACTACTGGCTGTTGTCATCACTCTGCAGTCCAAATCTGGTTTTATCTGTAAATAAGACCCATCACCACTGCCGCAAAAGTCATTCCCTATGTTCTCGCGCCCAATGTAAGCGGGCAGCTCGGTGTCGTGGAAATAGTGTAGGTACCCCACTGATCTCGAAGGTACCCTTAAAGGCCTTCTCGCACGAAGATTTGCCAGATGTAGTCTTCTTCTAACTGTAGAGGACGATATAATACTTCAAAACGTACCTTGAAAGTGAGCGCCAAGGGCTGGAGCTGAAGCAGTTCGATGTCTACGGGCATACTGAACCAAATATCGATCCTCCGGTTCATGTGTTATACGAGGTCGACCACTACGTGATCTTCTTTCAACTGTCCCAAATTCTTGGTCCCTGATGTTCTTCCTTTTAATACCTAGTGATCCGCAGTTTTATTGCTGTCGGCAGGTATATGGAGTACTGCCGTCAAAAGCCAAAGCGATATACTTTGACGATCTTTGAATGTTTAACATGCTGTGTAGGTATATGATGATTGGAATGTCCAGCATTCTAATGTCCAACAATTCTTGCCCTAGCAACAAAAACGCAATAAACATACAGCAAATAGATTATCTACCAGGACTTTTAATGTTGTGTGTACATTTATTCACACAACGTTTCGGGCAGTACAATCTTTGTCTGTTCTCAAGTTTAAACGGACGGAGATTGTACTGCCCGAAATGTTTATGAATAAATGTAATAAAGACAATGAAAGTCCTAAACTCTTCCTTTAATATTAATGATAAAGCATTGTCTGCCACATTCAGAGTAACAGAATGATAATTTGCAATTTATTTGTAATAACAAGTTTAATAAGGAGTGTTAGTCTGTCTACTATAACAGCACCTATAATTATGTACCTGTCATAATGTATGTATTTAATGCATTATATATGCAATAGGGACATCACATATTGTAATTATTGTAATTTTTTTATGCCTTTTAAAAAATATAAAGGATGTTCTAAAAGTTCCGTCATTTATTTTAAAAGGTTTAATCTTATTACCGTCAAATCACAAATTTTGCAAAAATACTCTTCTTTGTTTATTATTAGAGACATGCAAAAGTCTTGCATAAAAACCATTGTAGCGTATAAAAAAATTAACTGGTTATAGTTTTTAAAAAATATAGATAATTTTGCAAAATTTGATCAAAATCACGAAAAAAACACAAATAGAGGATTCGCTTTTGAGATTTTCTCTGGGGTGATGGTAAACCAAAAAGCAACTTTTTCGCGCAAATTTCAAAATAAAAATTTTCTGTACCAAAGTGTTCTTTAGGCCAATAGCTTCTGGTATACAGGGTGTCCGGGAAAATGTGGAAATCTCTCGCACACGTATGGAACAGATGAAAATAACACGACAAGTTCCTATAAAATTTTCCGTTTAAGCCCCCCTGCGGAGATATGATCCCCTAAAGGGGGCAGCTAGAAATCGATTTTTCGTGAATAACTTTTAAAGCGCTCTGTATAATTTGATAATATTTTAGTACGATGCATACTAGTAAAGACCTCTTAAAATAGTGCCCTTGAAACTTATGTCGCTTCTTTAGTTTGCCAGGGACGGACTAGTTTTCGCACATTATTGATAATATTTTTACGCCCTGTATGGTGAAGACACAAAAATATGTTTTTGGGTAGTTAAAACCTTTTGCTAAAAAAAAGGTACTCTTGTTTGACATCGATAAAATGAGCCGTTTTCGAGTAAAAATTATTTTAACAATAAGAGTTTATTTTTGCTCGAGAGGACTTCAATACTGAATCAAAAATTACAAATTACATCGAAAATAAAATATTGTATTATTAAACAAAAATAAACTCTTATTGTTAAAATAATTTTTTACTCGAAAACGGCTCATTTTATCGATGTCAAACAAGAGTACCTTTTTTTAGCAAAAAGGTTTAAACTACCCAAAAACATATTTTTGTGTCTTCACCATACAGGGCGTAAAAATATTATCAATAATGTGCGAAAACTAGTCCGTCCCTGGCAAACTAAAGAAGCGACATAAGTTTCAAGGGCACTATTTTAAGAGGTCTTTACTAGTATGCATCGTACTAAAATATTATCAAATTATACAGAGCGCTTTAAAAGTTATTCACGAAAAATCGATTTCTAGCTGCCCCCTTTAGGGGATCATATCTCCGCAGGGGGGCTTAAACGGAAAAATTTTATAGGAACTTGTCGTGTTATTTTCATCTGTTCCATACGTGTGCGAGAGATTTCCCACATTTTCCCGGACACCCTGTATATTGGTGTGGTTGCCTTGTCTTACTTTTAGATTAAAACAAAATTAACAATCGAAGGTAGGTCCTTACCTAGATTGATTTTGTTAACATTATTGGATAGTTTAGTATGATTAAAGTGTAAAAAATTAGGTATCTTTTGTTGTTTACTTTTTTTTAGCTGGTTATTATGTTTTCGATGTCTTAGCTATAAGTTGTGCATTTTTGAATAATATTTACTACCTAGCTAAGGTATTTTGGACCCAAAAGGCACATTTTTCACACAAACTTCTAGGGCTTTATTTCTAGCTTTGCTAGCGCCCTTGAACCTACTATAGGCTATTATTAAAAAAATATTTTATTTTTTATTTTTGTATAGTACATTCTCCTATTAATGTCAATATATTTTCTTTTCGCTTGTTTTTTTATAATTCTAAATAAATTACAACCTTGTTAATTGTATTATTTGTTGGAAAAAGTAAATGATATACCTACACGTATTTAAATATTCCCTTAAAGGGACTTATATTTGCTATATTTGTATATTTCATGGGATCATAAAAAAGTATTATTATAAAAGCGCCTACCCATTCATATTTGACTTGGCAACAGCGTAGGCGTCTATGCCGAACCTACCTCAACGGATGATGTGGGACGTCGGGGCGCTTTTATTAAAATCATTGCCCAGATTTCAACAGGACGGCAAATAAAAATAATATTTATATCCATGTACAACTTATTAGCTTTGTTCGCGGGTTCGATTCTGGAACCGGTTCTGGGACTATTCTGCATGCGCAGTGAAAAAGCAGCGTTCGCGGTTAGTAAAATCCTGAATTTTTAGTAACAGTTCTGTGTTCGCGGGTTACAATGGAATCAGTTCGTTACCGGTTCGTAACCCGATTAGCATTCCTGGGATTTTTATTGGAACTAAAAGTTCAGTTCGGAATTTCTTGCGCATTGTCGACATGGTCAGCTGTTTTCTGTTTTTGTGCTAGAGAATCAAACCGTTGTATTACAGTTTATTTGTTTTTGCCACTTTTTATGCATGTTATACCTGTTGAATATTTTTTTATATTTTTGTGATTCTGAGCGTATATAAACAAAAATTTTTTAATTGTATTCCGTATGAATGTATGTATGCAATAAAATAAATAAAGATTTAATTAAAAAAATATAGACAATATTAGATTTTACCATTTCTTGTTGTTTGAATTTTATCTTTAGTTAAATACAAATAGGTACTTATGTTTAAAACGAGAGGAGGCAGTGGAATCCCTCGTCTTCCGCCGAGAGACCTCGAGTGGCATTCGACAGTATAACAATTTACCTTTTTGTTTAAATTTAATTTTTTTTTGTATAGTATCCAATTTAACAATGAAAAATCCTAACCAAAAGGCTAGGTTAGAATACATCCCTCAGCTGTATAGAAAATCGTTCGCGGTAAATAAAAATTCCGAACTAATAAATAACTAGACATGCGCTTTAAAACAATTCTAAACCAGTTCGGTTCTGGTTCAGAATCGGTTCATTACTAGACCCGCGAACAAAGCTGTTGTCAACCTTTCACCAAAGATGATGTATATAGAAATTTTTTGTCGACGAATAAAAAAAAAAGGTTTTTGTTTTGATCTTTATCATGAAGTATTTCATTTTTTAGTGCACTACACAGAGTGGCGAAAATAGTAATTTATGTAACAAGTGCATAGAGTGATACCTTTTTTTTACGAATGGAAAGTTTGACAGCACGAGCCGTTAGGCGAGTGCGGCAATCTTATCAGTAAAAAAGAAGACACTTTATGCATGTGTTACATACTATATTTTTTCCACAATGGTATAAAACTTTTCCAAAATACCATTTTATACATGTTTTATTTATTTTTTAACTTATTAATTTTAATTTCTGCAGCACAGCCATTATATTGCAACAAAAAATCATAGCCTCCCTTATTTGAAGGAGACAAATATCCTCTTTATAACTTTGCATTTTTATTTAATTTTAGAAAATTGTTTGTACTTACTTTTTTGTAAAAATAATACTAAAACAGTATATAAATTCCTTTTCAATTTCTTAGTCATCCAAATTCATTATTACTATTGATAATTCGGCGGTGGTAAACGGGGCGCAAGGACCTTCACTAAAGTTTTATTGAACAGGTAAATGGGGCGCAGGGATCTTGGGGTCAATAAAATCGTAAAGGTAAACAGGGCGCAAATGTTTTCTTTAAAGTAAAGGTATCGAAATAAAATGTTGGTCTATTTTTAAAAATTTTATTAATTACGAAACATTTATTGCATCAAAAAATATTTACATATTATACACTTGACAAATACGAAGTACATTTTACAAAATGTAGTCTACTTATTTCTTTTAACCTATATTTATTCACAAGTTTTTCCAGTGATTCTAGTTTAGCTCTAACATTTTTATCTTTAAGTTTCTTAGTCAAATGTAAACTTTGTATTTTGATGTATGTATCAATCTGACATTCCTTAAGCTTTTCAAGAAAGACATATTATTCCCTCTCGGGAAGGGCTGGCGCCCCATTTACCTATGATATAAACGTAACCTTACAGGCGTGCAGGTAAAATCAAAGGTAACTTGACCCTTTGGTTCAGCAGATGTCGCCTTTACTGTTACATTGTATAAATTGATATTTAAGTTTATTGTAGTGGGCCTTGAAACAAAATACTAATTTAAAGTGTGAAAAGGCTTCCGAAGTGTTAAAAAAGTAACTTTTTAACACTTTATGTAGTTTACTAGAAAGGAGTACTTTAATTTTATGTTAACGATTAAAAAAAGCAGCATTTTTTAAACTGTTGTGGAAAAAGTATATTTTTAAACAGTTCGATAATTTTTTAACACTTTAAATTAGTGTTTTGTTTTAAAGACTACCAGAATTTATTTTAATATGCAGTGCAACAGTAAACACAACATTAATTAAAATAAAGACAAGTTACTCCTAATTTCGCCGTTACTTTCTTTAGTTCATGTGTCACTAAGTATAAAATTTATTAGTTTGTGGTTAAATTTATTAAAAATTATTAAAATTTATACGGTCGTAGAAAAAATATGAGGATGCAACACATGCTCTTTATTATACGTCAGGAAATTTCAAAAACTTTTAAAATTTCTTATATTGATCTTGTCTTGAAATAAAAAACAAGATCAAGAAGCCACCTTTGGTAACAATCAAAAGTAGCAATTTTTAACGTCGTAGAAGAAAAAAATATTTTCAATATTACTGGGTAAAGTAGATCATGTAGTGAAAATTGGTGAATATTTACTAAAATAAAGTATTCGGTATGTGTGCCAAGTTCTGGTTTTGAAATAGCCAAGGAAATAGCTTAGCCATTAATTAACCTAATAAGAGGTCTTATAAATCAGGATGGCTATGTAATCAAATCTTCATCGATGATATTAGTTTTTAAACGTTTTCTTACAGCCGGTATCTCTAATTAATTTGTATTTGTTTCTGTATTATAGAAGGAACAGTTTAAAAATGTAAATTCGGTGCTCTTTGATAAGAAAAAAATCACAAAAGTTTAAAGCAAATAAATCGGCATGCTTGTCTTCGCGGCCGTATTTGCTATATTTCTTTTATGATATGCCGGGTGATGCAGGTGGTCATCGCACTATGGGATAGAAATTAATTTTTTGGACAAAATTCTGAAACTTACCAATCTAACTTAAAATGAGGTGCTTTTTACTGGAAAAATATTATAAATTATTACAAATGCTTTTTGGAAACCTAAAACTTATTATATGTTATTATAAATTTACACCCCACTCAACATTATTATTTTTATTGTACAAAATAAACTAAAATGTCAGCTTGTTTGGTTAATTCGGTAGTAATTCTAATCAGTAATCCGATGATTATTATCTCATATGATATACAGGGTACGACAATAGGTATGATTTTTTAAATGAAATACCGTGAATATTATATCACCACCAAAAAAATCTTTTAAAATGCTTTAGAAAAATACTACATTTGATGTGTCTATCTCAATTAGTTTCGGAAATATGACCATCCAAATCTGAAAAATAATTTTAAATTATTCTTAGAAGAGTAATAGAGATACATCTTCCCAACTTTATTAACAAATTTTACCGTACTTAGCAAATGTTTGTATCCTAGATTAGAGAATTATTGCAAGTTGCCTTATCAAGCTCGGGTATTAATAATAATACCGGCCTTATTTAAATAGTGCTTGTACCCATAATTTAGAGTTATTGCAAATCATGTTGACAGTACCATTAACCTAAAAAAAGGAGAAAATTTTTAGTAGTTTTTCTTAATTGTTTTGTGTCTGTAGGGCTTTGTTTTTACACAATTAAAGAAATACATTTGAAAAGCAAGGTTTTAAGTATTTTTACTTCTAAAAACTTTTCGATTTTGTGCTCGGAAGCCGTTCGGTTTACACGAACAGTTCCGAAGTTAAAATAAGACCAAAATAAGTCACGACCTATAACCGACATAAATAAAGCCAGGCACTATCCTTATTAAGGGAGACCTTATCCCACCATGCATCTACGCAAGCTTAGATGTCAAAATAAGGCCGGTATTATTAGTGCCTGGCCTTTTTTTTTTGCGTCTCGCTGGTGAAATGTAGGGTGTTGCAAAAAGTTTTGTTTTTAATAAAATTGCAGTAATATGAGTCTGTTATACTACGCTTCAAACAAAAACATAATCACTAATTGATATTAAAGCTATTCGTTTACAATCTCTATTAAATTTGATTTTGTTATTTCTCTTTAGCCATATACATTAGAAAGAGATAAATATATATAATAGGTACACTCCATCATTACATGAATATCTATCATATTCGTGCATTTTAGCCTATCATGTTGGTTATTCTGATACCTAATCATGCAACCTGACGTTGACAGTGCTTTTTTGACGTTGATTCGATCGATTTCATTGTCTTTATTCGTTAATTTCTTAATTCTTCGGGTTATTTTCTGGTTTTTTCAACGTATTTATCGTTATTAGCAGTTTCGAACCTTTTCAAGAGTTAAAATTTTATGTCCGTAATGATTTGAATCTGTTCATTTAAGAACAAACATAGATAAAAATGCCGAAACAGTTGAACAGTAGATGCAATGAGCTTTTGCTTCTTTAATAGGCTATTTTGAGCAAAAAAATATTGGACCTTTGTTGCCTGTAGCTGCAGTAAGAGAAGTTTCAATGAATTCTTCTAGTTGAAATATTATAGTTGTTTTTTTGTAGCGGGTTGCTGCAGCACTGAATTTAAACATTTCTACGATAAATCCCTGTTTCTATATTGAATTTGTAATACCTGGATTTTTAAAAATAAAATTGTTCTTTTTTTGTGTTATTACTTAATGTTTGTAATAAAAATTGTGACATTATCTAAAATCAACAAATTCTTTAACCAGAAAATGCTGTGTTCTTTTCACCAAAACTCAGATTCTCTTAGCAACATGAGCAAGTTTGCAGGTTCGTGACGTGCAACGGATTTAGTTTTAGATAAAGTATAAGTAGGAAAATCTGTTTTATTAAAACAAGGAGATATACAGGGTGTCCGGGAAAATGTGGGAAATCTCTGCACACGTATGGAACAGATGAAAATAACACAACAAGTTCCTATAAAATTTTTCCGTTTAAGCCCCCTGCGGAGATATGATCCCCTAAAGGGGGCAGCTAGAAATCGATTTTTCGTGAATAACTTTTAAAGCGCTCTGTATAATTTAATAATATTTTAGTACGATGCATACTAGTAAAGACCTCTTAAAATAGTGCCCTTGAAACTTATGTCGCTTCTTTAGTTTGCCAGGGACGGACTAGTTTTCGCACATTATTGATAATATTTTTTAGCGCCCTGTATGGTGAAGACACAAAAATATGTTTTTGGGTAGTTTAAACCTTTTGCTAAAAAAAAAGGTACTCTTGTTTGACATCGATAAAATGAGCCGTTTTCGAGTAAAAAATTATTTTAACAATAAGAGTTTATTTTTGTTTAAGGAGGACTCAATACTGAATCAAAAATTACAAATTAGGTACATCGAAAATAAAATATTGTATTATTAAACAAAAATAAACTCTTATTGTTAAAATAATTTTTACTCGAAAACGGCTCATTTTATCGATGTCAAACAAGAGTACCTTTTTTTTAGCAAAAGGTTTAAACTACCCAAAAACATATTTTTGTGTCTTCACCATACAGGGCGTAAAAATATTATCAATAATGTGCAAAAACTAGTCCGTCCCTGGCAAACTAAAGAAGCGACATAAGTTTCAAGAGCACTATTTTAAGAGGTCTTTACTAGTATGCATCGTACTAAAATATTATCAAATTATACAGAGCGCTTTAAAAGTTATTCACGAAAAATCGATTTCTAGCTGCCCCCTTTGGGGATCATATCTCCGCAGGGGGCTTAAACGGAAAAATTTTATAGGAACTTGTCGTGTTATTTTCATCTGTTCCATACGTGTGCGAGGATTTCCACATTTTTCCGACACCCTGTTATGTATATATAAAACAATATACTTAGCTTGACAAAAAGTGCTTTGTATATTTTAGAGGGGATAAAAGTAGTTCTTAAATTTGTCCGATTTAATTTGCGCCACTTTCCTCTATCATTGTAAATCCGGGATCGATGCGGCGTTGGTGCGGTTACGTGTGGTTGGACCACGGGAGTATTCGTCTGGCCAGTACGGTAATTACTATGGTGATAGGCAGCAGCTGTAAATGAATACTTACCTTAGAGTTGTGAAAAAATATGTTCCCATAGGTTGGCCCAGAGTTTTTACACATGATTCATAACATTTGTTTAATTATTTGAAAAGTAGTTACCAAGGTTAG
>JACEGR010008319.1:0-38322 GCA_014170235.1 Listronotus bonariensis
AAATTCAAATCTTTATTCAAGTAATTAATAATAAATTATTATTCCTTACGTCGGCAGGTATCACAAAACGTTTTTAATAAAAAAAAAAATTTAAGCAATTAATAATTTTCAAAAAGTTAAACTTAGTTTGGACATACATAATAAAAAAACGCACTTTTTATACATGAAATAAAATATATACACTGTTACAGTTTATACATTTACATTACTATTTAAAAATTCTTGAAAATTATAGAATGCCTTTTGTACAAGGTAATCTTTAACTTCGCCTTAAACATAGAAGAGTTCGTTGCTTTTAGCTCTTGTGGCAATTTATTATAAAAAGAGGGGCATAATAATTTACAGATAGGCGAGTTCTACTCAGTCTTAAGTAGTCGAGTCGAATGTCATTTCCCACTCTTGTAGCATATAAGTGGAAATCTCTATTTAAGTTATATCTGGCTTGGTTGTTGTGGGCATATAGCACACACTCAAAGATGTATCTAGAAGGAATGGTCATGATTTTAAGACTTACAAAACATGCCCTCACATCAGCCCTATACCCCAACCCGGCAACAGTGCGCACTGCTCTTCTTTGAAGAGAAAATATGCATTTTGACTGGGGGAATGTCCCCATGCCAATATTGCATAGGTCGCAGCCGACTGGAAAAGCGAATGGTATGCCTGCATAAGCACAGCAAAAGGAAGGAATCTCAATAGATTTTTTAGAAGGAAGATGTTTTTTGATAGTTTTCCTAAAACTACATCAATGTGTTTCTCGAACGTTAGACCAGGATCCAGATTTACACCCAAAAACCTTGCACATTCAGCGTTCACCTCGGGGATCTCCCTAAGACTGAAAACAACTTCTATAGTTTTAGACCTGTTTAATGAAAGTTTGTTTGCTTGAAACCAGTGATTTAATTCTTGAACTTCGACGTTTATAGTGTTCACAAGACGTTGCAAGTCTTTGTCTGAATTTGCCAGGGTAGTATTATCAGCAAACAGCCACAGCCTAGAGTTTGAAGTTACATTTATAATATCATTATATAAATGAGAAAAAGAAGTAGACCCAATATTGAACCTTGTGGCACACCATGCTGTACAGTTTGCTGAGAGGACACCTTTCCTTTGTAAAGTGTTTTGTTGCTTTCTGTTTAACAGATAACTCTCCAGCAGTTGCAATGATGTTCCTTCAACCCCATAAAATTCTAGTTTATCCAAGAGTACTCTGTGAGATACGCAGTCAAATGCTATACACATAAAATACTGGTGTAAGCGAACATGTACAGGGTTTTCATTTATATTTTGCCACCCACTTTCAACTATATACAAGGATAGAAAAAATGTCCCGTATAAAAGTCTTATACTTTTTTATCTATTATCTTTTAAGCATAAAAGAAACAAATGAACATTAAAAAGTCAAGAAAAATGAAGAGTTAGACTTTTTTAAATGGAACGCCCTGTATATTATGTCACCATTAAAAAGGTCTTTTAAAAACTTTACAAATATACCACATTTGATATATCTATCTTTCATAGTTTTCGAAATATGACCACTTAATTTTGAAAAATAGTAGATATAAATGCCCATATTTCCGAAACTATTAAAAATAGATACATAAAATGTGGCATTTTTATAAAAGCTTTTAATAGACCTTTTTAATGGTGATATATAGGGTATCCCAAAGTTTACCTCTTTATTTTTCTTGAGTTTGTTAATGTTCATTTGTTTCTTTTTTCATGCTCAAAAGATAAGAGATCAAAAAGTATAACACTTTTATACATTACGTTTTTTTATGTCGTTCTTCTGCCTTTCTTGCTTAAAGGTTCCTAAACCCATTACTAAACCTGATTTGGAACACAAACGCAGAGCGATGCAGATCTTAATTTAATATTGGATTGGGGCGCAAAAAATCTCGTCCATTTTAATGCATCCAAAACACAATATGTTCCTTGTCATAAAAAGAGTCACCAAATACTTATCCTCTACTTATGAGTGGCCAAGTTTTACAGAGCAAGGACACCTTCAATCTTGTTGGCGTCACATTTAAAAATAACCTTAACTGGCATAAACACATTATATCTATAGCCACGGTAGCTTCAAAAAGCTTGGATTTCTCTTTCGAGCCTAAAAGTATTATTCCTCTTCTAATTTATACACTTTATATGTGTCCCAAATCCGACCTCCCTTGGAATATTATTCTCATATCTGGGGAATGGCGTCCCCCACAACCCTAAGCATTCTTGATTCCATTCAAAGAAGAGCTATTCGTCTCATTAATGATCCTTCGTTTACAAAGGGGCTTTCCTCTCTTAGCCATCGTCGGGCTGTGGATAATTTATCGCTTTTTTATAGATACTTTCATGGATTCTGCTCTGAAGAATTGTTCAGTATATTTCACATGTACGCAAAAAACATGTTCTGGTTCAAGTATTTTTGTCAGTTTATTGTTGTTGAAATGTGCGTAAATGTTAAATTTGACAAATTATGGAATACACTGTGAGTGAACTGGCAGATATGCATTGTATTAATGGAAGAGTGAATAGAAACGGTCTTTTAGCTAAACGCTTGTATGTCCAAAAATATCCAAATAGCAGGTTACCTTCTTACCGGATATTTGCGAGAATTCATCAGGGCCTAAGAGATACAGGTTCATTTGAACCTAGAAACCAAGACCGTGGCGGTAATCTGACGATACGTATACCTGATATTGAGGAGCGCATTTTAGCACAGGTAGAGGATGATCCGGGAATATTGGTAAGGAGAATTGCAGTGCGGGAAAACGTGAGTCGCAATTCTGTGTGGATGACTCTTCATACTCAACTCCTGTATCCATATCACATCCAAAGGGTACAAGCTCTTGCTCTGACAGACTATCCCGCTCTAGTCATCTGCTGTTGTTGGTTATTAAGAAAACCCGCACAAGAAGCCCTTTTTTGGCAAATGTTTTATGCACGTATGAAGCTGAGTTTACAAGAAATTGAATTTTCAATTACCATAATACACATCACTGGTCTGATAAAAATCCTCATGCTGTTGTGGAAAGTCGATACCAAATTCGAATCTCAATTAACGTTTGGGTGGGAATTCTTGGCGATAGACTTATTGGACCATTTTTTCTACCCCTGAGGTAGGTTAATTTTACACCGTTCGAAAACTCACTTATTTCTTATACTAATAAACATTTTAGGCTAAATGGCTAAAAGGTTAACAGCACTTTTGGACGAAGTTCCCATAGCACAGAGGCAGATAATGTATTTTTTGCATGATGATGCATCAGCTCATTTTTCGCTAGCGTGAGGAATCATTTGAACCAAGTTTTTGAGAGGTGTCGGATAGGACGTGGTGGTCCACAAGCTTGGCCAGCAAGATCACCAGATCTTAATCCACTAGATTTCCACTTCTGGGGCTACTTGAAAACTCTGGTTTACTCAGTGCCGATTAATACTGAAGAGCAACTACGGCAACGCATTATTGACTGTTCCAATGAAATTCGTACAACACATGGGATATTCCACAGGATACGCAGGTCGTGAAGAAGAAGAACAGATGTCTGCATTGAAATGAATGGTGGTCACTTTGAACATTTACTATGAGTTAATTAAGGAATGCAAGGAATTTTGGTATTCGATTTATTTTGTTTTTTAAAGCAATAAGATGTTTTAATGAAATAAAATGAAATTTTGATTTTTTAATTAATTGTTTGGTTACTTTTGAAACGCTATAACATTCATAAGTTTATGTTGATAAACCAGTTAGCAACCCATTAGAGCAAACTCTTTGCTTTCAATTTTCTCGAAAACTATCGCTCTGGGGGATGTGCAACAGGAATACCTTTTTGTAGGAAAAAGTATGTAGTTTTCAAAAATATACCCACGTTAAGAAAAATAATATCCTGAAAAAGTTATTCACGAAACCACCCCCTACCCTTGCAAAAACTTCCCTTTCCGATTTTCCAAATAATTTTTCAGTATCACCATTTGATTTAGAGTCAAAATTTATGACAGATGATTTTTTTTTCGAAATCTTATCTTGTTTTTTAAGCCTATAATTTCAATAAAACCGTTTTTTAAATTCACCCTTTCAGTGCCCCTAACTCCCTTAATATGCATTTTTCGCCCTATACTTATAGGAACCTTTTTTACTATTTTTAGGAGTACTATCACCCCCGAATTTTTTTACACCATTTCAATGACACCCTGAATGGGTATGTAATGCCTATACTTTGCATTGTTATAAAAACATGACAGATTTATTGAAAAGTTTAAGTTAATATTAGGCTATACTCCATGTGTATTCTTTTACGTCTTCAAGACAATCCTGCCAAATCAGGTGATTAGAGAACACGAAAAACAAAAAACATCTACAGCCTTATTTACATAAAGATGTTTCATATTGTATATAGGAACGTGACTGCGTGCCAAAATAGACATCCAGTCTAAATCCCTTCAAATTTCCACAAATCCCTGGAAACACCTCCTGAGAGGATGCATGTATATGCCTAGAAACGGGAATGCAGAAAACCACTTGAAGCAGGTATACGTGATGAATTAACAAAATTTTGCAAATGTCTATAATAATTTTAATAATAATAATATTTATTCATGAATACATATCCTATACTGGTTTTTTTTATAAGTCAATATTGTGTAAAACTAATAAAATAAAATAAAAAATAAAAATTCGTAGTAAAATAAATAAAAATTTAAACACGTCAGTTAAAAACAGTAGTCATCATTTAATAGTTTTAAAAACAAACAAATTATACCTTGGTTATTACACGGAAGTTCGTACCATATGGAAAACTTTTTTAATTATTAACTTTACGATAAAATGTACTTCTTCATAAAAAGCCCTGCTTAATGCACCCAAAACACAATCGTGTTCCTTGTCGCGAAAAAATCATCAAACACTCATCCTTTGAGGAGTGGCCAGGTTTTGCAGAGCGGGGACATATTTAACTTTGTCGGCGTCACATTTGAGAATAACCTTAACTGGCATAAACACATTGTATCTATAGCCACTGCGGCTTCAAAAAGCTTGGATTTCTTTTCCGAGCCAAAAAGTATTTCTCTCCTTCCAATTTATACACTTTGTATGTGTCCCAAATTCGACACTCTCTGGACTATTGTTCTCATGTCTGGGGAAAGGCATCCCCTACAACCCTCAGCATTCATGATGCCATTCAAAGAAGGGCTGTTCGTTTTATTAATGATCCTTTAATTTGTCAAAGACTTCCTTCTCTTGCCCATCTTCGAGCTGTGGGAGATCTATCGCTCTTCTATAGATACTTTTACGGCTTCTGCTCCGACGAATTATCCAGTATAGTCCCCTCCTCTTGCAGCTCCCAACAGAGAAACTCGTGGTGCCGCGCGTATGCATCCCTATACAGTTCAATTGGACAGGCCCCGAACTTCTCATTTCGTTCGTTTTTTTATCCCTAGAGTTTCTAGACTATGGAACCTGCTGCCAGCGGAGGTCTTTCCTTCCCCCAAATCTTCAAGTTTTTAAGTCCCGTGTTAACAAACTTCCTCTTACTCCTGCTGAAGACACCCACGGTACGTTAGTATTTAGGCTTTTAGCCTTCGTGGATTGTCCAAAGATAAACAAAATACATTTCCACAAAAATAATTGTATGCCAGATGTACAGGGTGGCTTAAAAAAGACTTTCTACCAAATAATTATTCTAGGTATTTACTAACTTCGGCAGGAAACTTTAAAGGCTATTTTTTTATGTCATTTTATGAAGAGAAGTTTTTACGAACATATGTCCGGAGTTGCTTCGTTTCTAAAATACAAGGCGTTAAATTTTAAAAAAAAAAACTAATATTTTATAAATATCTTAAATACCCTAAAACTGATTTGGTTAACATTTGGTACGATTTTTTGATGTAATAAATCGTTTGTAAGCTCTTTTAACTAAATTGACTTTTTGGGTTTAGTATCGTCACAGTAAGCACAACAGCCAATATTATTGAGAGCAAAATGTACGCCACTGGCTTTTTATGTAGTTTTTATATTTTTTTTCCTATAAAACAACTAAAAATACAAAATTTTGGTGTTTAACATTTTTTTTTTGTATCTGGCTTCGTATTTAAGATATTTATAAAATACCGGCTTTAAAAAATAATTAACACCCTGTATTTCAGAAAAGAAACAACTCCGAAATAACTTTTAATTTAATTTGGAAACAAGTCATTTTTAAGCCACCCTGTACAGGGTGTCCCATTTTGGTTGTCCCTTATGGGAAACTTGGAAACCATAAGAGATATTAAAAATCTGATACCCCATCCTCGAGCTCTTTTTGAGAGAAAACATTTATGGTAAAAACAGATCATCGCTATCGCGAAGCGTTTCAGAGATACAGGGTGATTCTCGATTTTTTCACTTTTTGAAAAGGTCCTGTAGCTTTGTTGTTATTACAGATACGAGAAAACTAATTGCACATTATAAAGACACTTTTTTCCGTAGAATCCAGTGGCGTAGTCAAAAAATTTTTTGAGCTGTCATTTTTGACATATGACCCAAACATGTTTTTTTTTTTATTAGGGACACCCTATAAATGATTAGGTAATTAAATTGCTTTTTTTTTTCTGATTAAAATAATATATTATAGTAGGTGGTTTAATACATTTTTTACGTCAAATATTACAAAAATTATGATTTTAAAGACGCATTGCGGCTTCTATCTGTTTTTTAAATTGTTTTAAAAGGAATCTGTCATCCCTTAGCTCAGGAGACATTTCCGTAAAAAAAAACAAAATTAGTTTACAACAACAATAATAAACAAGTTATATTAATTAAACTTAAAAATGTATCAAGTTTTTTTTTATTTTTTATTTTTTTATTATTTTTTTTTTTATGAATTCTCCATGTCAACTTTACCAATAGAGCAAAAAAAAAAACAAAAAAATTAAAGTCCAAAAAAAACGAAAATTTTTGACACACCCTGTATAATTTTTTTGCTTCAAATTCATAAATAAGGACGCTATGCATTTTTAAATTTAAACATAAAAATAATTATTTTTAATTTCTTGGGACACACTGTATCATTTATAGATATATATAATAATAATATTCTTCCTCATTATATATAGTATCCACCATAATTTCATCCTTATATATTCATAAATAAAATTGTAGGAAATTTTTAAAGTTAAAAATAAAAAAATCATTTTAATTTTTGAGACACCCTGTATCATTTTTTTATGTATAATAATATTTCTCACCATCACATTTATCAAATAACAAAATTTCATCCCTTTATTTTCATAAATACAATTGTAGGAAATTTTTAAATTTTAAAATAAAAAAATATTTTAATTTTTTGAGACACCGTGTATCATTTTATTATGCGTATTAATAATCTTCTACATCATATATATTATTTACGAAAATTTCATACTTATGTATTTATAAATAAAGTGGTAGGAAATTTTTAAATTTTAAAATAAAAAATGCGTCTTTAAAATCATAATTTTTCCAATATTTGACGTAAAAAATTTATTAAACCACCTACTATGATATATTATTTTAATCAGAAAAAACAAGCAATTTAATTACCTAAGGGCCTTTTCAAAAGTGAAAAAATCGAGAATCACCCTGTATCTCTGAAACGCTTCGCGATAGCGATGATCTGTTTTTACCATAAATGTTTTCTCCAAAAAGAGCTCGAGGATGGGGTATCAGATTTTTAATATATCTTATGGTTTCCAAGTTTCCCATAAGGGACAACCAAAATGGGACACCCTGTACATCCATCCTTTAAATATTTTTGTGGAAATGTATTTTCTCATCAAGTAGGACTGTTTATGAAGAGGCAATTTTTTTGGTAAAGTTAATGATTAAAAAGTTTCCCATTTGGTAAGAACTTTCGAAGACACGCTGTACACTAACAAGAATATAGATTTTATAGTCAATAGTCAAATAAACTAATTAAAAAAATCCTCAAACACGTCAATTTTTACTTAGCCGAAAACAAACACCCAAAACTTTTCTATTTTAAAATGAGACACCCGATATATTTTTACTAATTTAAATTGAAAATAATATTTCAAGTACAATGATTTTACATACCGGGTGATGCATCGCCGGGCGGGACATAGAAAATCCCATGTAATTTTCATGGGGTCAATTATTGACCCCTAATTATTTTAGAGAAAAATTCTATTGAAGTTTATTGAAGAGCATGCAAATCTACGTCCATGGTAAAAAAATTATATTTTTCGGTTAACCCGTTTGCTAGTTAGATGCTATTATATTTTTAAAAATTGCTACATTATTATCGCCTCATATTTATGAACAACAATAAAAATACCAGTTAGCGCTCTACGATTTTCGATAATAATAAAGCACTAAATTTCAAAATGACAACGTTATGTCATGCTAACTGGTATTTTTATTTATATGAGGCGATAATAATGTAACAATTTTTAAAAATATATTAGCATCTAACTAGCAAACGGGTTAACCGAAAAATCTAAAGTTTTTCCCATAGAAGTAGACCCCATTAAAAGTTACATGGAATTTCCTATGTCCCGCCTGGCGATGCATCACCCGGTATGTGTTACGCCGAATTTGTGTAATAGCCGATTTCATGTATTCGGCACAATTTTGCCTAATTCGTGAAATAAGCAGTACATATTTACATTGAGGTGGTCATGGTTAGTTCTGGTTAGTTAAATCTTTTTTTTTCAATTCGTTTTATTAAAAAAAAAAAAAAAAAAGATTTAACTAACCAGAACTCATGACCCGACAATATGACAAAACAGCATATTTCTCGAATTGAGCAAATTTTAATTTTGCCAAATATATGAAATTGGTAATGGCACAAATTCGACGTAACATAATATGCATTCCTGGCAATCCATATCAAAAATTAAAAATAAAAAAAAATGTAAAAGTTAATGT
Source organism: Listronotus bonariensis (assembly GCA_014170235.1). Taxonomy (NCBI): domain Eukaryota; kingdom Metazoa; phylum Arthropoda; class Insecta; order Coleoptera; family Curculionidae; genus Listronotus; species Listronotus bonariensis. The sequence goes on from JACEGR010008319.1 coordinate 8,894, forward strand.
CAAAAAGTAGCAAATTAAGTGTCATAATAATGTCATTTCACCAAATATGTCATTTAAAATAAAAAAGTTTAAATCGTTTTTGGCTAAACCGGAAGAAATAGAAAACAACTGAATTCTTAAGACAATGCACAATTGTATAATACACCCACGTATAGTAAGAACATTTTAAAAGCGCAAATTCAGTACCTTTTGAAAATAATACAAAAAAACATAAAAAAGGCCACCTGCAATCGGACTATTTTATACAAAGGCGCCGCTATCCTTTACAGCGACGCGCCGATACACTATGGGATCAAAAGCAACTTTGAAATTTTAATGGCTTATGCTGTGTATTTCAAAGTAGATACTCAAACTACATGTACGTAAAATTATAAAAGGATATGATGACTTCTATTGGGGTAATAAGAAACTTGAAAATGTATTTTAAGTAAACATAAATATACAACATTTAATCTACTTAGTTTATTATTAGCCTTGTTAACTAAAAAAGTAAAAGAGTTTAAATAATAAGAGCTATTGTTGTGTTTCCGATGCAGTCTCGCGAAGTCTCGCTACTTTTGTCAAAGATTTTTTACCTTTTTCTTTATCAGTTTTTGTACTTACAATTGCCTTCCTATTTTTGCTACTTTTGAGTGTAAGGACAGATACAAGATATTTTTATAATTTACAAGGTTTTCCATTTTAAAATTTAATATGTTTTGTCCTACACTGTATATCCAGGGCCGTATTAACTATTTGGCGCGCCCTAGGCTGTAATTCCTGGCGCGTCTATTGTTAAGATAAATATCACCAAAAAGTCGACAAAAATTTTAAAGACCAAAAAAAAAGTCCTTTCCTGCGTGGCGACTGCTTTCAGTGCAAAGCGCCTTACTCCACTACCCGGAAAATTAAAAGAGCAAAAAAGGTCTTTTCCTGCTTTTCGCGCTTATTTCATTCCAGAGCGCCTTATTCACAAGGCAAATTAGTCAAGAACAATCCCAACCCGACCTAAACTTTTTTAAAGGCTCCCCTGTCTGGCGCCTACTTTTTATGGCGCCCTAGACTGTAGCCTAGTCAGCCTAATGGTTAATTCGGCACTGTGTATATCCTAAAAGATAAAAGCATTCTGATGAAAGATATAGATTCTACAGAATCTCCCCAACAAAACAATGTTTTTTATTTATTTTAAACGTTAAAAAATAAAAAAGTTGGTAAGATGTATCTCTATTACGCTTCTAAGAATAATTTAAAATTATTTTTCAGATTTGGATGGTCATATTTCCGAAACTAATTGAGATAGACACATCAAATGTAGTATTTTTTAAAGCATTTTAAAAGATTTTTTTAGTGGTGATATAATATTTAGGGTATTCCATTTAAAAAAATCGTCCCTATTGTCGTACCCTGTATATCATATGAGATAATAATCATCGGATTACTGATTGGAATACTACCGAATTAATCAAACAAACATTTTAGTTTATTTTTTACAATAAAAAATAATAATGTTAAGGGGGTGTAAATTTATAATAACTATATAAGTTTGAGGTTTCCAAAAAGCATTTGTAATAATTAATAATATTTTTCCAGTAAAAAGCACCCCATTTTAAGTTAGATTGGTGAGTTTTAGAATTTTGACCAAAAATATTAATTTTTATCCCATAGTGCGATGACCAGCTGCATCAACCGGCATATCATAAAAGAAATATAGCAAAGGCGGCCGCGAAGACAAAAATGCCGATTTATTTGCTTTAACTTTTTTGTGATTTTGTTTTCTTAACAAAGAGCACCGAATTTACATTTTTAAACTGTTCCTTCTATACCAAATTTTATTTTACTATTTTAAACAATAAATAATTTTGACTTGGAAACATACACATAAACAGGGTATACACAGTCATGCAAAACTGTCACATCTGTCAAAACAGCCAAAGCTCGCACGCAAATTTGACCGTGTGTATTAAAAAACTGCCACATCTGGCTTGGCATGCGACTCGATGTCCGAGTTTGATTTTCTTAAGGTGCGCGTCGTGCAAACTTGTGCATGTGTAGGACACGTCAGTTAATGTTTTAGTTTAGGAACGTCGTTTACGGGGTTATATTGTTGGTTTTGGGTTAACAAAATGGCTCTTTGACGCCAGGAAAATGTATTGCGTAATTTTATAGATATGTACCTAGGTTATTCATGTTTTTGGAAAGTTAAAAGTAATGAATACATTGACAAAAATAAAAAAACATTTTTGCTGAATTGCGTTTATTTTCAAGTTGATCACACCACCAGCTGCCAAAACTGACACTGATCTGACAGGTACATCTGAATCGTGTGTATCAAAAGCGTCATTTGACATTTGCTTTCATGCATGCATATCCGTTTCAGGTTTGCATGACCGTGTGTACCCCGGTGTAGCGATGCAGTGGATCGAAAGGCCAAAAATCTCGTCCAATTTAATGCATCTAAAACACAATCTTGTTCCTTGTTCTCGGATTCCTCTTTCGAGCCAAAAAATGTTATCTTTTCTAATGTATACCTTTTATATGTTTTCTTTTTTAACAATCTTCGAAGGCTAAAAGCCTAAATTCTAACGCACCGTGGATGTCTTAAGTAAGGTAAGAGGGAGTTTGTTAACACGAGAATTAAAAACTTAAAGATTTGGAGAAGTAGGACAAACCTCTGCTGGTAGGAAGTCTCACATTTTTTTTTATCTTTATGACATCTCACGAAGGCTTATGCCTAAATATCAGTGTACCGTGAGTGCCGGGTTACTGGATGTTTAACCCAATATTGTCGTGCTCCGTCAACGTTATCCAAGCACTGAAACGATGCAGTTGCCATTCACAGCACCTTTTAGACAACGCGGTAGTGCCACCACGGACGTTATTTTTAAATAACTACTAACTAGAAATGGCAGAATACTACACAGTGGTTTGCCATTGCCAACTGTGAGGTGATGAGCTATTAAAAATCCGATGTCTGACTCCGAGATTCGAACCCGGATCGCTGCGGTAAGAGGCTGACACGCTAGCCTCTGCACCACTGCTCGCCACATTTAAGCAGAGGCGCACTTACAGCCTTGCCGCCCGTAGGCTATTTTATTTTCGCCGCCCCCAGCCTTGCCGCCCGTAGGCTATTTTATTTTCGCCGCCCATTTCCTCATCTTTTTCCGTCTGAAAAAGTTTAAAAAGCAAAAAAAAAAAAGGTCCTCACTTCCATTTCTTTCCACTGTAGGTACAAAGAATAATTCCAAATCCAACTAAATTATCATGAGAAAATTTTTAAGAGCAAAAAAAAACAGGTGCTCACTTCCATTTATTTGCCGCCCCCCAAAATCCGCCGCCCTAGGCTTCAGCCTACTCAGCCTATTGACAAAGGCGCCACTGCATTTAAGAATCTAGAAACTCTAGAGGTATAAAGAACTAACAAAGTGGAAAGTTCGGGGCCTGTCCAGTTGGATCGTATACATACGTGCGGAAACATGAGTTTATTTGTTGGGACTTACAAGTGGAGGGACTATACTGGAATATTCCTCAGAGCAGAATCCGTGAAAATACCTATAAAAACAAAAGATTTTCTACAGCTCGACGATGGGGAAGAGAAGGAAGTCTCTCAGTAAGTAAAGGATCATTAATAAAACGAACAGCTCTTTTTTAAATAAAATTAAGAATGCTTGGGGTTGTGGGAACAATATTCCAGAGATGGTCAAAGTTGGTTACTTTTGGTTAGTTCTGCTCTTTTTATGTGTGTACTCTTATTATGCCTGGGAAATGGCGTCTCGCATAGCCCTAAACATTCGTAATGCCATTTGGAGAAGAGCTGTTCGTCTTATTAAGGATATTTATAGAAAATTTTAATAAAAAAGGCTTTTCCTTTTTGTTCATTGCCTTGGTGTAGGAGATCTATCACTTTTTTCATATTTTCTTGCCTTACAGCTCCTTAAAGAGAGACACCTATGCATCCCCCACAGTCCATTTAGTGAGTCCCTGCTCTTTCCACTTTTTTTAACTTTTAAATATTTAAGTCCTTTGTTTATTAACTTTTCCTTACCCCACTTAAGACACCTACTGTTTAGTTTAGTATTAAGGCTTTTAAGCCTTTAGGGACTACAAAAATACAAAAATGTTGTTAGAGCTATTAGCAATAGTTTTTAGAGACGGAACAACCTACTTTATATGATAATTCTGGAAAATACTACATAATATAACGATTTTGCTATAATGGCCCAATGTATTTTAGGCTTAAATTTCATATTATGAAGTTAGTAAACAAAGCTGGAAATAGCATTCGATCGTACCAGCAACAAGCAAATAATAATCTGCTCGGTTTGTTTTAATAAAATTTTTAGGGATAATAATGTTAATTAAAGCTCATGTTCGTCCAGTTTTAATTAGAAAAAATAATTAAATCGGCAAAAGCATATTTAAAAATGAAAACAAAATGAGATAAATTGCTCGTTATTTTTTTACCCTTAAGTAGGGGAAAGTGGGGAGGCTTCATACAGTTTTTATATTTTGCTTTGTGGAATGCCGTGTTTTAGGTATATCTCTTTTAATTTATGACACACTAGTAGCCTAACTATTTTATATTGTAGTAGTACCTTAATATAATTAAAAATCTACATGCGCGAGTTTCCATAAGACTTTTACAAAAAAAGCAAAATTTATGAATGTACCCCATTGGTGGGGTACATTCATACAACCGAAGGGGCACATTTAACATTACTATTAATTCATCATAATTATTGTTTATTATTGTTTTATACCATACTTTATAAAAAAACACAAATACATTTTTAAAAAACAGGTTTTATTTAAATCTGTTAATGCCTATTTTAACATCGCAATAGTTTCGTGATATGAACATAAGTAACGAATAGTGAACAGAGTGTCATTAAACGGTCTTTACGTTACATGTATGGTTATCTACCAAAGACATAGTTTTTTGTTTTAGTCAATTATATTTATTAAAAGTAACAATATCAAAATATAAAAAAAATATTGCTTATACATTATTAATTATATCAAATAAAAAAACTCTAATTAACACAAAAATACTTAACTTACAAAACCTAAAATTAATATGCCTATGTTATTAACAGATTATTACCTAATATCTATGGTAATATCATTACTATGTCTGATAAATTAACTGATCCTTGACATTCAAAGACACAAAGTTCATAAAGCACCCTGTTTTTCCCTAAAAATGAAACCTACACTACTTTATATAATATTTACAACTATAATCGTCAGTGTAACAAAAAATAGTAGTTAAAAAACTATTCATAAAGGGCCAGGGATACAATTATACAGTATGAAATGAATGTGCCCCATATACTTGTGTATGAATCTGCCCCATCACATGGTAATTAATAAAAAATTTGAAATAGAAAAACCGTATGTATCTATATTAATTTACACATTAAATTAGTGCTTTTGTATTATTATAAGTAGCATTAAATACCAAGAATTAATCCAAAAATAGTAACTGGTCATAAAATATGTCCAAAGTTACGTTATTAAATTACTTACTCGAGGCAAAAACACGTTCCGTGTTGTGCACTCAATCTTACCGCACCGAAAATTCTGAAACTTCACTAGTCTGTAAACATACATAAAAACTGTGCACACCCACTTACGTTACTATTTTACTTCGTGTCTAACTTCAGACAAACTCAATGTATGTAGGTGCCCCTTGTATGAATCCACCCCACTTTCCCCTATACTTACTGATATTTGGTTGTTAAAATTAAATTAAGATATTTTGGTCGTACAGAGACTTTAAAAGGCTGTACATGAATTGTTGTCAACGTCACTTGCGGCACGATGCCGATGGTCGAATTATACAGAGTGCTCAAAAAAAATAATTATGTTAAAATTGTGTTATTTTAAATGGAACTTTCTATATATTAGTTCAGTTCTAAATTTTAGAAATAAAAAAACATACATTTTATTAGCAAACCTACCTATACCTTACCTTACCTTACAAAAATGTAAGGTTCTTAAGATATTTATGTTTTACCCATCTATTATTGATCTGTAATACCTTAGAAACGGAATATGTTATGGTAGCAATAATACCTGCTATCACACCTAGGGCATTATAAGCGGGCATTATGGTAATGCCCGCTTATAATGCCCTAATGCGCTAATATGGAAATTTTATTGCTTATCCAATTTTATTTCTCTCACAATAAAGATCAAGTTTATACAAAAATAATTTTTCTTTAAACAATACTAAAATTAAACTTTATTTCCAAAATAAAAATTACAATTTTGAAATGTCCCGGAAAATAGCTGATCCCACTATAGAATGGTCGATGTTTTTTGTGATGGTAGCAGCGGTGGTAGCACTAACGCTATTTTGTATAGAAGAACAGTCCATTAATAAATTTTAATATTTGTTCTCCTTCCAAAACTTTAGACTTCTTCGGGACGTATCCTTTCGATTTAACTTTTAAAAAAGATATGAGACGATGGTATTGCGAAATGTCTATATTTTCATAGACCATCAACGTAGACCTTAGGGTGGAATACTTGGTCCAGAGAGAGTTCGGACTGTATTTTTCCGACTAAAAATAATAAAGTTTGTTTAACATGTATGTATTAAAATAAAATCAATAACTTACCAGTTCCTGAAAATATGCCATTAAAACGGTTTCGGTTATTTGAAGAATTGCGTTCGCATCTTTCCAAATACCAAATATGCCATACTCCCGATCATACTGTTGCCTTGATTTAACTGGCAAAGATTTTCGGTCGCTTTTATGGCCTTTTCTTTATATTTTGTGGAATTTCTTCCATTTTGAGCAAATCGTTAAATAAAAATGCCAACTGACTAACTGATAGAAACATCAAAGTCAAACTTAACACCAGTCATTATCTACTTACGTATACAGGTACAGGTGCAACTTATTTTTTATATTGCGAATAAATAATGTAATTAGTCATTGAAAAACTCTTTTTGGGTAAAACATAAAGCATTGTATGCACCACGGGCTTTACTGGACTATAATGCCCATCAGGTCGAAATATCTATATATAGATTTCGACCTTCAGGGCATATATAGTCTTAGTAACGCCCTTGATACATAAATAGCTATAAGGATTTAAAAAAATCTTAACAAAAATATAATTTTAATATAATATTACTTTACTTATGCTTGACCTCGTATATTATGTTAAATTGCTAGAAAATTAACCGTACCATTACCTTCATTTCTTTTTTTGGACTAAAAATTATGTTATAAAATATAAAAATTATTATAATAATAAATATTAGTTTCTGGACACCCTGTATAAGTTCCAGTAAAAAATTAAATGTAGGTGATTGTACACCTAAGTTTCCAGCAATCTAACATGATATAACAAGTCGAGCATAAGTACGGTAGCATATATTAAAATTATGTTTTTGTCAAGAATTCTTAAAATATCCCAAAAATCTTAAAAACCTTTCAGCTTTAGTATAAGTATTGTTGATAAAACTTACAATATTTTTACTCCTACAATCCAAAAATAAACTAATATACGGGGTGTTCCTTTAAAAGAAAACAAGTTTAATAAGGATCTTCTTTCTGGAGCAACCTGTACAATTCCACCATCGGAGACGCAGCTGACGCTTACAACGATTCATGTACAACCCTTTTGAAGCATTTTACGAGTTATGGACTGGTTCACGGTCTATTTAAATTGACTACATATTTCTTAGGACTTTTTCACTTTTGCAAATAGTTTTTGATACTTTTTTCTCAGAAAATTTAAATGACATTCCCTTTTGGTTAAGAATTTATACGGGAATTCTTGCGTTGTTTATTTTGATAAAACTGTGGATTTCCCAAATTGAAAATTAGGCAATTTTTAAACCGGTTTTCAAAATTTTAATAATTTATTTTAGCATAATAGTTTCTTGTTTCATTGCTCCTAAAAATTAGAGATTCATGTTTTCATAATTTGTGGTATCATGATAACACGTTGTTATACATAGATTTTTTAATAAATGAAAAATTGTTAGGATAATTTGTACACTGTAATATTTTTTGTTGTCCAATGCGTATATGGGATCATTTCTCTAAATTAGGAATGAATCAGTTTATAGACCAGTTTTTTTAATTTTCGTAATTTATGGTATTATGATTGTCCGATTTTTTATAAAATGATGCGTTTTTCGTCTCTTCCAAATAACACTATTTAAAAAAAATGTTCCTATGTATAGGAACTGACGTCCTCCACAACTCTTGACATTTTTGATTTTTATCTAACAAAAGCTATTCGCCTTATTATTTACACTTCGCTTATTGGAAGGCTTTTCTTTTGCCTATCATAATTTTAAAAATGATATATCACTTTTTAATATTTTTTTTTATATAAAAAAAATAAGAGAGCATAAATCTGTTGCAGCTAACAGAGAAACACGAAGTGTCACATAATAAAACATCAAGATTTAAATAGTACTACTTTTCTTGGACCTCCATTGTCTTTTATTTTTAACTAATACACGACGCTTAAGATGGTATCTATTTTCAGGCGTTTTTAGTGATAACTCTATAAGCCTGATGATGAAATTATTTCTACCGCTAAAGGAAAGGCAGAAATATTTGCTAAACAATTTGCTGCCAATTCAACCCTTGACCCTCCCGTAAATCATCCAATTCCAGCGGTTACTCCAGTTCCTCAGAAAATGCCCGATATTATTTTTAAGGTGAAACACATTAAGCGTATCCTTTCTTCCCCTAACACCAAGAAATCGTCTGGGCTGGATGGCATACCAGCAATACCAGATTTTTAGCGCCCCAATCCAATATTAAATTAAGATCCTGCGAAAGAGATATCTGCATCGCTCTGCGTTTGTTTTCCAAGTCAGGTTTAGTAATGGGTTTAGGAACCTGAAAACTGGAGTGAAGGTACTATCGTCGGCGAAACTATGAATGGAATTAGTTGTGGACGAGAGAAGGTCGTTGATGTGAAGAAGAACAATGTTGGTGCCAGAACTGAGCCCTGAGGGACTCCAGCATTTACATGATGAAAGCATGAAGAATGGCCGTCCACAATAACTGATATACGACGATCAGATAGATAACTAGAGAGCCAAGTACAGAGTTTAGTTGAAAGACCATAGGAGGGAAGTTTATTAAGAAGTGCGGCATGCCAGACCTGGTCAAAAGCTTTGGATATATCAAGAGCAACGATCTGGGACTCACCTAGAAACTCAAGAGACTTATTCCAACAGTGTGATACGAAGGAAAGAAGATCTGCCGTAGATCTTTTGTGGCGAAATCCATACTGTCTGTCATGCAAAATTTTGTGTTTTTCTAAGTACTTAAGAATTTGTGAATTAATTAGTTTTTCCATTACTTTACAAAGAACTGAGAGAATTGAAATTGGTCTATAGTTAGATGGAAGAGATTTAGATCCTTTCTTGGGAATAGGTTGAACACGTGCAGCTTTCCAGCTTTCCGGAAAGATACCTGTGTCGTAAGAAATTCGAAGAGCCGAGTTAAGATTGGTGCAAGTTCTGGAGCACATTTTTTTAAAACGATTGCTGGTATGCCATCCAGCCCAGACGATTTCTTGGTGTTAAGGGAAGAAAGGATACGCTTAATGTGTTTTACCTTAAAAATAATATCGGGCATTTTATGAGGAACTGGGGTAACCGCTGGAATTGGATGATTTACGGGAGGGTCAAGGGTTGAATTGGCAGCAAATTGTTTAGCAAATAATTCTGCCTTTCCTTTAGCAGTAGAAACAATTTCATCTTCCAAAGCTAGTGGCGGAAAGAACTGGTACAAAAATTCCTACTTATGTTTTTCGCAAAGGACCAGAAAGATTTGCTGCCATTTGAGCAAGAAGAACTTTGTTTTTAATACGATTGTCGAAGGAGTCTTTGGCTTCAGAAATTGTTTGATTGTAGTAGTTTCTTGCTTCAATGCTGGCCTGTCGGTTTTTCTGGACTAGGATCCTGCAGAAACTTCTTGTGAGCCTGAACTTTTAAAATTCTAGCTTTATCACAAGATTTGGAAAACCAGGGTTTGTTATTGGATTGTTTGGGGTTCTTGATGGTGTGTGGAATATAGGTTTCAATGCCCAATTGAATTGATTCCGTCAGTTGATTGCAAATTTGAGAAGGATCACCAGAAGAAAAGCAAATGGAATTCCAGGGTAAGTGGCGAAGAAGTCCCTCAGGCCATCCCAGTCGGCTGAGTTGTAGTGCCATACGGTGCGTGGTGGCATGTATTCATTTACCTCGGGATGTGCAGGGTAAGATATAGTAACTAAGCCATGATCTGAGCGACCTAGGGGAGCTGTGACAGATGTTTGATAGAGTTCGGGGTTGGTAGTAAGAAAGAGATCAAGGGGATTTGAATTATGATTTGGGACTCTAGGAAAGTAGGTGGGTTCCATAATAAGGTTGGTAAGAGAGTTACTGACTGCGAAGATTTCGGCTGCTCTGCCTTGGGGGTCAGTTTTTGAAGAGCCCAGCCAATCCTTATTATGGACATTAAAGTCGCCAAGCACGATTATTTCAGCCGATGGAAACTGAGAAATTATGCTATTAATGCATCCAAAACACAATCATGTTCCTTGTCGCGAAAAGAGTCATTAAACTCATCCTCTACTTATGAGTGGCCAAGTTTTACAGAGCAAAGACACCTGTAATCTTGTGGGCGTCACATTTGAAAGTAACCTTAACTGGCATAAACACATTGTATCTATAGCCACGGCAGCTTCAAAACAGCTTGGATTTTTCTTTCGAGCCAAAAACTATTTTTCCCCTTCTAATTTATACACTTTATATGTGTTCCAAATCCGACCTCCCTTGGAATATTGTTCTCATATCTGGGGCATGGCGTCCCCACAACCCTAAGCATTCTTGATTCTATTCAAAGAAGAGCTTTTCGTCTCATTAATGATCCACTTACAGAAAGGCTTCCCTCTCTTGCACATCGTCGGGCTGTGGGGGATTTATCGCTTTTTATAGGTACTTCCATGGCTTCTGCTCTGAAGAATTGTCCAGTATAGTTCCTCCACTTACGGTTCCCAACAGAGAAACTCGTGGTTCCGCGCATATGCATCCCTATACGGTCCAACTGGACAGGCCCTGAACTTCCCACGTTGTTCGTTCTTTTATCCCTAGAGTTTGTAGAATGTGGAACCAGCTGCCCGCGAAGGTGTTTCCAAATCTTCAAGTTTTTAAGTCCCGTGTTAAAAAACTTCCTCTTACCCTGCTTAAGAGACCGGCGGTACGTTAGTAATTAGGCTTTCAGCCTTCGTGGATTGTCCAAAGATAAAAAAAAATCCCTATAAGAAAGTAGTATTATTAAAAACAGAACATTGTCTATCATCCAAAATTTATTTCTTCAATGTTTTGTTTAATTATTTGAACTCACAACTCCAAAACCGCTTTTAAAAATAAATAATGAGCCTTCAAAATATTCCTCTAGGTCATTTATTTAAATAATAAAGCTCCATTCTTGATACTCAATCGGATATCCATCGTGTAAATCCTAAGGGCGGATCTCCTTATTCAATTTGCTTAGACTGCTAAAACTTTGCATTGCCGCTGAATGTGCAACGAATTTTTAAAATCTTAAAGCTAGTCTACTAAAAGTTTTAGAGAAAATCTTCTAAAACTATCGAATGCGTTTAGAAATCTCTGTTCTGTAAAAGTTCAGTGGTTTCAATTCAACTACGTTTATTTGTTGCCGTTAAAAAAAAATTACATAATAAGGTAGAAAAGTGTTAATTTTTAACACGCTTTTTTTTTAACACGCTTTTAATAGCTTGGGTTGTATGTATGTATGTATGTAACGGAATCTTTAAGCTTAATTTTCACCAACTTCCAACGATTCGATTTCCTTGAAACTTTGCACACGTATCAAGGACCCATGACAATGCAATAATCTGCAAACAGTATCCCGTTATCCTGATTAGGATCGTCAGGATAGATAATTCTTTTATAGATTTTCTGTAGGAGAGTAATAGAGAAAGAGCTAGTGCGCGATCTGCGCATGCGTGCAGTTTCGGACGTACTCTCAGCATAAGCGCTGACCGAAACTTGTTCGGAGTAGTTGCGTTCTGAAACCTCACGTGAAGATTTAAATAAAATGATTAGATTACGAAATAGTTCGTAAAACATTTCAATATCACATGTCCGCAGAAAATTAATTGATATATCGAACTAAAAAATGAGAAATAAATAATAGTTTAGAAAAGCTAAAAAAACACGCTTTTATATGCAACCGAACTAAAAATTTGAAAATAATTTTTCATTACAAAGAGTTTGTATAACAGTAATAAAAGGTCAAACAATAAATCATAATTATTAACCTCAAAATAGAATTATAATAAAATTTAAGATAATAACAGAATAATTCACTTCAGAATAAGAGCGTGGGGTGCATTTTACTATTTTTTTCATAACTTTTCCCTCATAGATATTTACAAATGAAATAATTATAACATTTAATATATTAAGCACCTCACGCTTTTATTCTGAAGTGAATTATTCTGTTATTATCTTAAATTTTGTTATAATTCTATTTTGAGGTATATAATTATGATTCATTGTTTGACCTTTTATTACTGTAATACAAACTCTTTGTAATGAAAATTATTTTCTAATTTTTAGTTCGGTTGTATATAAAAGCGTGTTTTTAGTTTTTAAAACTATTATTTATTTTAAGCTTTGTGTCAGGACACAGAGGCTGGATAAGTAATAAAACTGGGGGTCACTAAAGCAGATTATCAAAAGGGTGTTTTTGTACATTGGGTTCACGTGCAACAAACCAATGTAGTAGCTTTTTGTATTATCTTGTAGTGGTAGGGGAGCTCAAGACTTGCAACAATTAGCCGCACCCCTCTACGCCGCATACCCCGCCACATAGCGCGGACGTACACGTGGACGGAATTCACGTTATTTCAAAGGCTTAGCAATTGATTTGCCGGTGATAAAAAGCTTGTTGGTTTTTTGGCCTCAAAGGAGCGCTCAAATAGGTTGGTTAGTTTGGACAGATGTTCGGCGAATTGTTGCAAGGCTGGACACACGCTTAAGGTAAATACTGGTTTTATAGACATATATTCACTTAGTTCTTCACAGTGTCAACAGAGGTCGTGATGAACAATAAGCTACCGCTTATTCGCCATTTGGATTTCTTAAATTTAAATGTTTCCTTTAGAGTTTTTTTGTTTATCGCTTACACCGTACTGATGGGAACAAAGTATGGTTGGAAACATATCTGCATTTGGTCAGAGACAACAATGAGACGAGTAACTGGTCCTAACAATTTGTCCATTGTATTTATCTCTTTCTGGTTTAACGCAAGTTCAATAAATATGTCTTTGTCTTTCATCATGGCAGGCTATCGTAGATGGAGCAATTATCGCTTTGCCCTGGTTGCCAAGTTGTTTACAATTTCTGCATGCAAAACAAAAAAATGTCCTTTTTGGCTTGCATCTAATTAAGAGAAAGAAAATATACCATAAATCGAATATTTTTAACTTGAAAACGTTGCCGCAAGCAGTCACGCCGAAATGTTATTTGATATTTGTGTTTGATATTTTTCAATGGCCGATTTGTTTGGACAGTTTGTTTACATTTTTTGTGATTTATTGTGTGTTTCGTGGTTTTTACCTTTAATTGGACTTTGAATATTGACTTTTATTAGTGATCACAGTGTATATATTAAATTTGTGCTTTTCAACAGATAATTTAAGGTAATATTGACATGGTTATCTGTAAGAAAAAATCTTTATAAAAACCAAATAAATGACATTTTTAATAAGGTGTGTGTAATTATTGAACTAAACCCCAATATTTTATATTAATAGGAAACAAAAACAAGTACCCAACATTAAGGGCAAAAATAGCACAGCTATATAATTTGAATTTGGCGGGCAAACGATAAAGTCGACTCACGCGCCATCTGCGTTTACCTGCCTTGAAGACAGACAAGGAAGGCCCAGCAGCTATCTCTCTCTCGGATAATTTATTTACATTTAGTTGCTCGTCTCATTCTTGTCTCTGAATCGGTGATCTCATTTTAGCTCAAAAGGAAAAACTTGTGGCCAGTGTGAAAATCTGCATCGCCGTATTGTTCGACAGATGCAACCTTCCAGTGCAAGGAAATTACAAGAACTTAAGAGTTTTTCCTGTTTTAGTTTTGTAAAACTTAAAATTATAGACTCAACATTTGTGTTGTGTCATATTTACTACAAGTTGTGTTGTTTTTGTACAAAAGAGCAGTGGTAAAGGAAGCATTTAATTGTAATAACAGGTATAATAACTTATTCTGTAATTTATTATTGCTTGTGGTACAATTTTCGAACAACATTTAGTACTTGCTACTGCAAGTGTTCGTCCACCCATTCATTTGTTTACTGCGCGAGGTCGTAAAAATCCAAAAATGCTTCTTGCCACTGCGGATCTAAATGTAGGTTATCTATGGGTGAAGCCCAAAGTAAAAAAGGTTAACAGCTTAATAGGTTGGTTTAAAAAAATGGATTGTTGTTATAGCAACCTATTAAAAAACAACATCGTTAAAATTAACAAGCGTAAAATTTCCATTTAAAAACTTTTAAAAACCGCCTTTTGAATTTTAGTAAACTGCAGCGTTTGCAAAACTGGAACATTTCAATTGATAACCGAGTCCTCCCTCAGATTTATAAGATATATTTCCAATTGAAAATCGTGGTTGGCGGGTCCATTACCTGAATAAATGAGCGGGTTATTCTGGAAGTGCATTATTCACTTTAAAAGGCGGTTTATTCAATAATAAATTATGCGTTTTAATTTATAGACGCGGAGTTTAAAATATGAAAATGTTACGAAAAAGAAGTTAAATAATTTATTATAATTTTATTAAGTTATAATAAAAGTGTAGTTATATTGGATATAGAGGGCGTCTGGATTTTGTTGCAATTGCAGGATATCTTGATTATTAATAATAATAATAATAATAATAATAATATCCTTTATTTCCACAAATCATTATTACAACGACAAAGAAACCTCACTACAAAATAAATAAAAAAATAGTTTAAATTTACATTTATTTAAAATCATTTCATTTGTTAAAAACAATTAAAATAAAACAAAAATACAGGTGGTGATAAAATCATTAACAGACATCACAATTAAAATATGTAGTAACGGTTTAACAGTCTATGATCAATAATCAAAATTAAAAGAGTAAAAGCACTTGTCCTGCAAGAACTGTATCACAGCCCTTCGAAATTTATCCTTGTTCTCTATTTCACACAAGGTAGGTGGCAAGGATTTATAAGAAGGAATACTAAGATCACTCCTGCCTCTGGTGACAATTGTCATTGAGTTGAAATAAAAATCGGAGTTTACAGTGAATAAATGGGGATTTTTCTTCACAAATATTACTAAGGCGAAGAAATATAGACTAGGGATAGTTAAAAAGCCTAGGCTATTAAAATAGGGTTTACAATAAGCTCGAGGATGCACTTTAAGTATGCATCTGATAATACGCTTTGGGTTCTAAAGATAATAATTGCATGAGTAGAAGGTCCCCAAAACAGAATCCCATAATTTATAAGAGACTGAACACAAGAAAAATAGAAACTGCGTATACTGTCTACAAAGTGCATCTCTCAATCTTCGCAATAATGCACATGTACTGTTCAGTTTAGACTGCAGTGAGTGATAAAGCCTTGTGTCAGTGTTCCTATTTTTTGACAAAACAAAAGAAAACAATAAAATGTTTTCAGGGCTTTCTTAGTTTTTGACATGCAGGACAAAATTTATTTATTTATTTTCATTTTTTGATGACCCTCCTCGTAGATATTTTTACGTAGAATCCAATGGTGTGATTAGATTTTCTTAAAACTTAATATTTTTAAAATATGAACCCAACATATATTTTTGCTCTAAAACACCCTGTATATTTTTATTAATAAAATTATAGCGGATGGAAGCTTTTTAAATATATAATACCTAATAGTTTTTTTATATTTTTAAACCTAAATTGATGTGTTAAATTTGAAAATCAAATTTCGCATAGTACGCCATGATATGGCCTTTATAACCAAAGTTGTAAATTAATTGCAAAAAAATTTTTTATAAAGTTATGCGTCTTTGAAATGGTAAAAAATGGCATGTCCTCGTCGCCATGATTTCTACCATCATGGTGATTTGAAAAATAAAAAATTGACAAATTCTTAAATAATACGAATTTCGTTATCGCGTGAACCACCAAAACTAAGAAAAACAAAGTTTTTTCATAAAATAGCGGCTTCTTGATTTATTTACTAGTTTCTAGCCTTTATTTTTTTAAATGTAAAAAAATTGGTTTTTGTTAGTTTTTCGTGATAGAGGGATATTCAAAAAATATTGATGCCAAATTGTAAATAAATAGGTTAATTAGAACTTGAGATATCGTGGCAACCGTATAAAAAAAGTATTGTTTCGAGAAAGACGCATTTAAAGTTTTATGTTAAGTTCAGACAGCGTAAGTGATAGCATGGTACATATTCCATACGTTCTTTTAATTAGCCATTCCAGCTTCCGACATGATGTAGTATACTAGAAGAAAAGAAGGACAGAAAGTTTATACGGGTAGCCCACCCTCCAATCACCTATCGTTAACGCTAGTTTTCATATTCATGGATTAATGGCGCCAGTCCACTGGCGCCAGTTTGTTGCACATGGAAACATTACAAATAAACTAGCGCCAGTAAATTGGCGCCAACAATCTATGCGCCATCAAAATACAAAGTAGTTGTACTTTCTGGCGCCAGTTTTTGCTTTTTGTGTTGTTCCACCAATACCATTCGCTGAAGACTTCACAGCGCACATTTATGGGCCAGAAAATTTTTCAAGATACCTCTTTTATTGCCTCGATACCGTGCTGCCCGCCACCAGTGAGCGAGAGACCATAGGGAATGACTTTTAGCCCAGTCGGAAAGAGTCATTTTCTCTGACGAATTAAGATTCGGTCTGGTCAGTGATGACCATCGTCAAAGGGTATGGAGAGAGACAGGGCGTCAGTCAAGACTCAACTATCCTCGTGAAGTCGTTTCCTATCAAGGGGGAACAGCAATAATCTGGGGGGAATAATGTACAACCGTCGAACCCCATTAATTTGCATACAACAAAATATGACTAGCGAAATTTACATTGAAAATGCTATTGGGCTAATTGTTATCCCCCTCCGCCATGAAACTGCAGAGAATTTTATTTTCATGGATAATAACGCCAGACCACATCGAGGCAGAAGAGTTCAGGAGCTTCTTAATGCTGAAGAAATCAACAGATTAGAGTGGCCAGCTAATTTCCCAGACATGAATCCAATTGATAATCTGTGGGATATTGTTTCCAGAGCTATCCACAATCGCAATCCACCACCTAAAACCGAGGAGGAACTTGCGGTAGCCGCCGTAGAAGAAGGGGACCGCATGTCGCAGAAATTAATTAATAATTTAATCATTTCCATGCCCAGACGTGTAAACTCAGGACTCAGAAGTAGGAGAGGGCCCACAGAGTATTAGCTGTATTTTCTTTTCTTGCATTGTCATACAGGTAATTTTTGTTGCAATAGACGGTATTTATAAATTAACACTTTTTTTATTTTTTTGCATTTTTTGTATTTTAGCTACATACATGAACTCAAAAGTTTTTTTCAACTAAATTAAAATCAACATGGACAACACTTTGAATTAATCCTTTTAATTTTTTTCTAAATAAATTAGAAGTATAAAAATGGTAGGGGGTCCAAGACTTTTGGCGTTGTGTGTAGTGAGTTGATAGAACTTCGAAATTGAAAATAAATTGGTCAATAACTTAAAAAAGTAAAGACATCTAACTTTTCAATTTCTTTATCAAATATTTGACCAAGTAATTAAACAATTTTTGATCAATAACTTGTCAGGTGTAAAGCCCGCTTTAACGGCAAGTTATATTCGTCAAATAGCCACTTAAAGCTAAATCCCAAAGTGCTGCACCCTGCACTTTACTGACAAGTTGCATCCTTCATCTTGGATGTTCAAACACTTCGATTTCCATACTAAGCGCGCCAATTCACTCCCGGGATGGCAACAGCATTTCAGTTTCCTGAAAGCCGTTGTATAACTTAAATAGGCTAAAAACTATATTAAAAAAAAATTATTTTATTTATTTTTATTTTTTTGGGTAGGTATAAGGTTTTATATAAAAAAATATATCATTATTTTTATATATATATAGTGTGATATTTATATAATATATAAATATATTATATAAATATCACACGAAAACTTTACAAAATTTCTCTTTTTATTTTAAATTATTTTTGGCCTGTTCCTACAACAAAGTAATTTTATTAGAGACATATTTTTAGCTTTTATTGTTTTAATGTTGGCTTAAGTGTATGTAGGTATATACTGTAAAAATTATTAAAATCATAAATTGTGCGTATATTTTTTGGTGTTTTAATATTAATGATTTAGACTTATAAATACAGTGCATGTCTAAAGTCAGCACTCCCTTTCCTAACTTTTAAAGTGTGATATTTTTCCATGATAATTCCACACCACTGTTTTTTGACCAATCAAATGTGTAGTTTTGGTTGCATTAAAAAGATGCCACAAGCGTCATATAAATAAAGACGAAAATCAACTATCGCTGTATAAACGCGTCGTTTACATCGTGTGCGAGCAACAAAAAGGAGAATAATTAAAAGTGAGACAGAAGTGATGACGCCGTGGCATCTTCCCTACTTGCGAGAACTTTACAAAGATGCCACAAGCGTCATACAAATAAAGATGGCAATCAACTATCGCTGTCTAAACGCGTCGTTTACATCGTGTGCGAGCAACAAAAAGGAGAATAATTGAAAGGGGGACAAAAGTGGTGACGCCGTGGCATCTTCCCTACTTGCGAGAACTTTACAAAGATGCCACAAGCGTCATACAAATAAAGATGGCAATCAACTATCGCTGTCTAAACGCGTCGTTTACATCGTGTGCGAGCAACAAAAAGGAGAATAATTGAAAGGGGGACAAAAGTGGTGACGCCGTGGCATCTTCCCCTACTTGCGAGAACTTTACAAAGATGCCACAAGCGTCATACAAATAAAGACGGCAATCAACTATCGGTGTCTAAACGCGTCGTTTACATCGTGTGCGAGCAACAAAAAGGAGAATAATTAAAAGTGAGACAGAAGTGATGACGCCGTGGCATCTTCCCTACTTGCGAGAACTTTACAAAGATGCCACAAGCGTCATATAAATAAAGACGAAAATCAACTATCGCTGTCTAAACGCGTCGTTTACATCGTGTGCGAGCAACAAAAAGGAGAATAATTAAAAGTGAGACAGAAGTGATGACGCCGTGGCATCTTCCCTACTTGCGAGAACTTTACAAAGATGCCACAAGCGTCATACAAATAAAGACGGCAATCAACTATCGGTGTCTAAACGCGTCGTTTACATCGTGTGCGAGCAACTAAAGAAAAATAATTGAAAGTGAGACAGAAGTGATGACGCCGTGGCATCTTCCCTACTTGCGAGAACTTTACAAAGATGCCACAAGCGTCATACAAATAAAGACGGCAATCAACTATCGCTGTCTAAACGCGTCGTTTACATCGTGTGCGAGCAACAAAAAGGAAAATAATTGAAAGGGGGACAAAAGTGGTGACGCCGTTGGCATCTTCTTTACAGGCGAGAATTTTACAAAGATGCCACAAGCGTCATACAAATAAAGACGGCAATCAACTATCACTGTCTAAACGCGTCGTTTACATCGTGTGCGAGCAACAAAAAGGAGAATAATTAAAAGTGAACAGAAGTGATGACGCCGTGGCATCTTCTCTACTGGTGAGAACTTTAGTAGTTATTTTTTGGAAAAAAGCTGATATACGTCAGTACTTATGTATGGCTGCAGGTTTTTTCATGATTAAGCTGTACCTATATACAGGGTTTTGAAAAAAAAAACCAAAGTTTTACGTAAAAGTCAATCTGATCCTGATTTTTACATGAATTAATCCATCTGTGTTGAACTAATCTGAGGTTGGTTTCTTTTTTTATTACTAAATAAAGTTATGGACTAGAAATATATATAAAAAAAATACGGTTTTATCAAGTATATTAATATGTTTCCTTGTGCAGATATTTACAGTAACATTGATTTATTCAGTAATGGAAATAAGCCGGGATCAACTACACTTATCCCTTTATTCCAATAGCATACACAAACATAGCGGTGATACAACGTGTTAAAGGCACATCAATCTTTTGTGGCCATGGTTTTAATTGATTCGGGGTTATCCGATAGGTAATGTATACGCTCTTGATTTACATGGTAATTTTGTTGTATAAAATGTTAAATTTCCATTTATTGATGTGTTTCGGTTGTAGCATTGATGTGGCGTATTTTCTTTTTAGTGTATATTGTTGTAACCCAAATGAAAATAATTCCCTACTATCGCTAAAATATACGAAATGTAATAGTCTAAGATCCGAATGGGCCGCGATCTGCAACCATCTGTTTACCGGATAAAAACTTTTTTATAATAAATAACCAAAATATCATACGACTAATAATTTTACAAAATTGAAATAGGAAAAAACTTTACCGATAGATGGCGAAATGTACAATAAAATACTACGTTTATTCGATATCTTCGCTTTTTATCGCCTACAAAGTACCGATGAGACTAAAATTGTTTGAAACCGGTCTGCGGTTGATGATCTCAATTAGCTTTGAAAGAAATATCTTCGGCTAGTGTAAAAATCTGCATCTCCAGGTTGGACAGTTTTCCGGAAGATGCGACCTTGCAGTGCAAGGAAATGGCAAGCAGTAAGGAGTTTTTTCTATTCAATTTTCAAATAAATAGATGGGCGTGCCATGGGAACTGTCAGTAGTAAAAGTGAAGGTTATACGTAACACCAGTAGCAGATCTTGGTTTGACAGCCGACAATTTATGCATTGCATCGATTGTTGAATTATTTGTTTTCTTTTTGGAATTTCTGGAAGCTACGAGCTCGATTATCCAGATTTTCCGCCGACGATGCCCTGGAAAGCAGAGTCCGGAAGGGGAGAGTGGTGGATTGGACCTGAAGGGAACAAAACCTAGAAAAAAAAATAGAATTGAATAGAAAGTTACAGTTATTAAAAAAAAATGTTTATTGTATCTTGTAAAGGGGTAAAGTTATTTCTTATATAAATAAAGGTAAGACATCCTGAACAAATTATTTTTAATAACTTCTAATCTAAATATTTTAAATATATCTCGCTTGAACGTAAATTTATGCAAATAATACATAATATAGCAATTTTAGGTAATGTCATGCACGAATAAAGACCCTTACTATTACTATTAGTTCTAGAGTAAACGCTCTAATTAGCAAAAAGAGCGACAACAGCGCACGGCATCAATTATCAGTGGAAAACACTGTTGGAATCGCAATTTCCCGAGAAAATAGAGCATCACGACCGCGATTAATAAAGATAAGACGGGAAATTTATGGAACCATTTTGTAAAACAATAGTTTTAGAGAGGGATCCGGTTCATAACTGATTGTTTCTTGCGAAATGATCGGCTTCGATTGAAAAACAATGTGATTAATTGTTCGTTTAAACTATTTATTTACACCCAAAATACTGTTTTTATATTTTAATTTTTGTTCCTTTTTTAAGTATACAATTTTGTTATTTAGGTTATTTCCCTTATTGAAGATATGTTCTGAAGTTTGGCGGATTCATTTAATGGATGATAATTAGTTGGGTACTCGCCAAAAATGAAATTAAAAGTACTAAAAAACCAAAAAAATAAAACAAGTAAAAAGTTACTTTAAAATCGATGTTTCGGTGGCAAATCTGCCACCGTTGTCAAGATAAATTGAATACAAATAATAAAAAATAAAAATTTACTATTATTAGGTTTTAAATTTTAAAATGGTAATTATGCCGAATAGGGTTTCTTGCCAATTTTAAGATTTTTTAAAAAATTTTGGCTTACATGTTATCTCTTATTTGTTCCTAATAATAGTGTAATGGCGCAGTTATAAATAATTTAGTATTTTTTGTAAAAAAATAAAAATTTAGATTTTTCGAAAGTTTGTCACTTTTAATTTGAACATTTGGCAACATCGGCAACTTTACGCATCCGAGTTCTATATGTAGAGAATTTTTTAAAATAAAATTCAACGTGACCGAAGTCACGGTCAGGTTAGTTCTTGTTAGTCAAGTCTCTTTTTTTCTTTAAATTGGCTTTTTTAAGGAATTAAAAAAATTATATCCCTTTGACATATTTTTGATGTTGCCAAATGTTCTTCATATTTGACTTTCAATAAATGACGTTTCTTTAACCTTGTTTGCTAGTTTGAGGTTATAAAACATACATTTTAATTTTCTGTTACATTTCTCCATTTTTAACAAAAATATTCATAAAAAAAAGATTTTTACTTAATTTCGGACGTGATTTTGACGAATATTAACTCATTTTACTTATTTTACCCTGCCCAGAATCCCTATTCACATCCCGGTCCTGGAAGTTTCTTTAGTTATAATTAATTAAAAACGGGATATTTTGGATCAGCGCCACTTGTATTGTATTTAGAAGAGGGTCTAAAAACTGTAAGTATCACTTTTTTAAAAAAATCTTAAAAACGGCAGAAAACCCTATTCGGCACTGTTACCTTTAAAATGTTTATGTTTTTTTTTAGGAGATTCTGAAATGTCTTTGACATTAAATGTCAAATATGTTTGTTTGGTTATAGTGTCATAGTGATATAGATAACTGGTTGCTGGTGTATTTATTGTTTATATTACAAAAAAGGTGAATAATTAGTTAATTTTTAGTCTTCCTGAAGATACTTCAGTATCAAGCAAAGGCAACCAAGTGTTATTTAAATTAACTGAAATTGATGCTACACAATTATCTTTATTTAATAATATATACGCACTTTCTTTGATTTTACGTTTTTTAGATCAAGTTTCCTTTGCTAAAATGCTCGTAGCATCCCAGTTTATTCTATGATTGTTAATCAAACGCGTGTTGGCAGATTTTTGATTTATGAAATTCTGTGTTTTTAATGTATGACCTGTGTTCTTTTATCCGTTTGGCTAATGGTCTAGAAGTTTCACCTATATAAAACTTATTGCATTCGCAAGGTATTTTATAAATGACATTTTTTGTATTTTCAATTAAGTTGTATGGTTTTGTTTTTGTTAATTGAGATCTGATAGTGTTTTGTGTTTTAAAGATTGTGCGAATATTAAATTTATGTGCTATTCGTTGAATTTTATTTGATAGTCCGGGAATGTATGGTAAAAATAAATTTGTAATAGTTCTATTTTGATTCTGTCTTATAACTGGAGTTTCAAATTTAAGGAAACAATTATTTATAAAATCAAGAGGATAATTATTTTGAACTAAAATCTTTTTTAAATAATCTTTTTCAATATTTATATTTTGATTTGAACAAATGACAACTTCCTTTTTAACCATTATTGGGTGATTTGAGTTAAAATTTAAGTATCTATTTGTATGTGTAGGTTTTCTGTAGATTTTTGTTTCAAAATTGTTTAAATCTTTTTTATTAAAATGTCAAGAAATGGTAGTTGTTTGAAAATTTGTTGTTTTGACACAAAAAGTTAATAGCTCAAGAATAGTGTTTATGCTTAATTTTGTTCTTTCGCCAAGATGGACATCATTTTCTAATTTATTTCTAACAATATTTAATGTTTTATCCACTGGGAATTTTGTGAATAAACTAACAACATCAAAACTTACCAGTGTATTATTTGGATCAATATCAATGTTAGATAATTTCTCAAGAAATGTTTAGAATTTTTAATGTATGTATCAGTGTTGTTTACCAATGGATCTAAAATGTTAAGTAGAAATTTTGCTAATGGATGTGTAGGTGAGTTTATACAACTTACTATAGGACGTAAAGGTATATTGGGTTTATGTATTTTTGGTACTCTGTAAAAATGTGGTGTTTTACTGTTGTGAGGTGTCAGTTTAAATCTTTCATTATCTGTAAAAAAGTTTTTATGTTTCTTTAACATATTATAAATTTGTCGTTCTATACATACAGAAGGGTTATTGTTTATTTTTGTGTAATTACCATAATTTAAAAGAGACATTATTTTATCATCATATGTATTACAATCTATTATAACTGTTGCATTTCCTTTATCTGCAGGAAGAATTTTTATGGAATTGTCTCTTTTTAATGATTGTAATGCTTTTTGTTCAATTTGTGTTAGATTTTGTTTAATTTTAAATGGTTTTTCTAACGCGATTTTTGTTCTAATTCGAAATTCATCTTGATGTTCTATTGGTAAGTTTTGACATGTTTCTTCAATGCAAGAAATAATGTCAAGCTTGAGAACTGTTTTAGGTGTAATTGCAAAATTTAAACCTTTAGAAAGAACAAGTTTTTCAGCATTTGTTAGTTCTTTTTCAGTTAAGTTAACCACAGTTTTATTAATCATTTTATTAGTATTTATGCTAGATACTTGAGAGTTTAATTTTTCTTGAATTAAAATATTAAATTTATTTTTATGTGTGTTTTTTGAATTTCAAAATGTATTAAATAGCTATTATAAACACAATTACATATATGATTAAAATCAAAAATATGAATTTGATTTTTCAAAACAGATTTTAAATTATCAATTTCTTTTAATAAATTAATTTTATTATGTCTATTAAATTGCAATCTTCCCCGTAATAAAGCTAAACTTGCTCTTTCTAAAATATTGGAAATTCTTTGATTAGTATATGGTGCTTTAAGTCTTAAACCTTTTGGAATGATATTATTGTCCCTACATTTGTGTAAAAATGTTAAGCTATTTTCAGAATGTCTTAATTTTTTTATATTTATTTTCTAAATCTCTAAAAATAGAACATATATTAGGCCCTTATTATCTCTTTATCTCATTATCCTCTCTTATCTCTTCTTTTACTATAAACCAATTTCACTTTTCTTAGTTCTTTGTAAAGTAATTGAAAAATGTATTAATTTACAAATCCTTAAGTATTTAGAAATACACAAAATTTTGCATGACAGGCCGTATGGATTTCGCCGCAAAAGATCTACATCAAATCTTCTTTTCTTAGTGTCACACTGCTGGAATGGGTCTCTTGAGTTTCTGGGTAAGTTCCAGATAGTTGCTCTTGATATATCCAAAGCTTTTAACCAGGTCTGGGATGCCGCACTCCTTAATAAACTTCCCTCCTATGGTCTTTCAACTAAACAGCCAAGCACAGGCTTGGCTCTTTAGTTATTTGTCTGATTGACATATGTCGGTTGTTGAGGATCACCACTCATTAAGCTTTCACCAGGTAAATGCTTCAGTGCCTCAGGGCTCGGTACTGGCACCAACATTGTTTCTTCTTCACATCAACGACCTTCTCTCTGCCACAACTAATTCCATTCATAGTTTCGCCGACGATAGTACCTTTCACTCCAGTTTTCAGGTTCCTAAACCCATCACTAAACCTGATTTGGAAAAAAAACGCAGAGCGATGCAGATATCTCTTTCGCAGGATCTTAATTAAATATTGGATTGGGGCGACAAAAATCTCGTCGATTTTAATGCATCTAAAACACATTCATGTTCCTTGTCGCGAAAAGAGTCATCAAATACTCATTCTTTACTTATTAGCGGCCAAGTTTGGCAGAGCAAAGACACCTTTTATCTAGTGGGCGTCACATTTGAAAGTAACCTCAACTGGCATAAACACATTATATGTATAGCCACGGCAGCTTCAAAAAAGCTTGGATTTCTCTTTCAAGCCAAAAATATTTTTTCCCTTCTAATTTATACACTTTGTATGTGTCCCAAATCCGAAATCCCTTGAAGTATTATTCTTATATCTGGGGCATGGCGTCCCCTACGAACTTTAGCATTCTTAATTCCATCCAAAAAAGCTGTTTGCCTCATTAATGATCCTTCACCTACAGAAAGGCTTTTCTCTCTTGCCTACCGTCGAGCTGTATGGAATTTATTGCTTTTTATGGTTAATTCTATGGCTTCTGCTCTGAGGAATTGTTCGGTATAATTCCTCCACACACGGTTTCCAACAGAGAAACTTGTGGTGCCGCACGTATGGCTCTCTATACGGTCTAACTGGACAAGCCCCGAACTTCTCACGTCCACGTCCAAGTCCGCGCTATGTGGCGAGGTATGCGGCGTGGAGCGGCAATTGGTAAACAGCGTATTTAAACTAGTTTATATACCTTAAAACCGCTCTACGGATAGGATAATATTTGTTCGTTTTGAGCGGCCAGCGGCAGGAATTTTTTCTCAACAAGTTTTTTAGTCTTGCATAAAGATCAAAGACAGCGCTATCACATTTTCGGCTCTACGCTGGTTGCTTACGCTTAGTATCGTGGCCAAGGCCTAATGCGTAAATGCAAGTGACCACACCGATACCCACCCAAGCAACACAGAATCCTCTAATAAACGTTTAATTACGTATATACCACTAGTATATTTTTAGTTTATTTCTAACCTTTAATATAGGTTAAAATATCCGCCTAATATAGGTGTATTAATACTGCAGTACTATCCAAATTTTAGACGTTGAAAGTATACGTTTATTTATAATATAAAATGAGCAATTAAAAAGCGGTTTCTAATAAACCCTATAAATTGGTATATAATATACAAAACTGTAACGTTCACTAAACACGTTAAAAAGTCTTAAATTTTATACGTTTATATTTAGAATAAATTTTACGTTAAAAAAGCCATATGAAATAAATCAAATATTGACGTATACGAAAAACGTTTATTTTGTATGTATAATATACGTATATGTATTAGGTAATACATTCGTTTAGGCTTACTAAATCTAAAAAAAAAAAAAATAAATAAAATAACAAATTCTCAAATCAAAGGACGCAACTGGTAACACTTAACACTGCACTCTAATAAATAAAAATAATAAAAAACACACAAAAACTGTATAGAACATAAAAAAACAGTTGAAACTTAAAAAAATCTAGAATCAAACATAATAATAGAGTCTTTCACGTTTTGGCATTACGGTATCGCTGTTTGGACAGTTTAAGCCAGTCTTGGCATGCCTGTCCGATAGCTTTGTCTGTGAGTTCTCCGACAAATGCAACTCCCTGCACCTGGTCCTTACCTTGAAATGAAATTTTGACCGCTTCTGCATAAAAAAGAAAACCCAAAGTCACTAAAAAGTACAGGTGATCTTAGTGTTTTTTGCATAATAAATTAATTGTTAGGGTAGATTAAAGATACGCCCAAACCAACGCGGGATGCGGGAACGGGACAGGGACGAAACGGATGCAGAACCTATTTCTACAGCGGGATATGAATATATTTTACACCAACGCGTTGTGAATACATACATATATCCCGCTGTGGAAATAGGTCCCGCATCATAAAACAATACTCCTATATCCATGAGGAATATTTTGTGTCCAAATTCGTTCCGCTCCCGTCCCGTTCCCGCATTTTAAGGTCTTTATTGTAATTGATTGGTTTTGTTTGTATTATTTTTTAGGTCTGATAATGCTCTTAGGAGCGAAACACATGTCACCATTTAACGGTTAATTAGTAAAAAAGTGTTAAGACTGAGACTTTTTGTTGTTTTCTTTTGATATGTTATATCAGGTCTCTTTGAGAATATGGACGACTTCTTTCAACCCAAACATTTCTAAGAAAATTAAAAATAATACTAAAATAGTACACAATACACGTAAATTAAAGCGTATATATTAGACGTTTATAAATGGTGTATTAAAAACGTATAATAGACCATTAAATAACCAAGATATATTTCAATAATTTTTATTTTAGTGTACTAAAAATTAAAACAAAACAGAGGTGTAAGGTGTGACATTCACCTAATCCAAGTGTTTGAGCCAAAATCATTCCTTATAAATAAGGTATAATAGGGGTTGAGAGATCAAAACGAAAATTTCCGCAACAGGTTCAGCGGCCATTTTTGCCGACTTCATCAAATAAAACATCAACAATTCTTATCTAATATTATATGTAATATGTATAACTATATTGAATTGATATGAGCGCAATTAAAATAAAGGTAAAAAGTAGGTACTTACTTTATTAGCAATCGAAAATACAATGCACTGCACAATATTTTACAACAAGAAACATGAAGCCGGCTGACGTTTTGTTTAGCGGCTTTCGGCGGCCATTGAATCTCATAAGTCACTTCGAAGTGTCGAAGGTTAGTTACAAAGCCGAGGAGAAAAGCGACTGCCGCGCATCACGTGTCGTTATTGTAAGGCTGTCATTGGCTGTTATTGGAATAATGCCGAACGGATGAGTAAATTTTGTAGATTATTGGTACGTTTACTTTTAGGGAATTTTAGACAATATTATTTATATACAGCACAAAGTCAAATATTTGCAAATATTGACATCAAATTAAAATTATAAAAATATTATTACTAAACCAATGATATTGTCATAGGAGAATGATAATAATGATTTTAAAGCAATAATAGTTAGTTTTCTAATAAAAAATAATCTATAATAGACGTAGATTATGCTTTAGTTTCACACGTTGAAATTTCAGTAAATAGTAAGAAAAAAAAAACGTTTTTAAAATACTCGAAAATAATAGTGTTTCATGAGATTATCATTAATAGTTCCAAACTATAAACATATTTTTGTGCATTTTTAAAACACGCACATAAATGAGACCATAATATAAAGTAAAATATTTTTAAAAATTTTATGATATTAAAAGATGATATGACATACGTTGAATATACGATTAAAATATGCACGTGTTTAAAAAATGTTTAATAGAGGTGTAATAAATATACCAAAACCAAAAATACACGACAATATCGTTTAATAAACGTTTATTAAACGAAAAGGCAAATTCTTGTGTTGCTTGGGCAGCGGGCGGGACAAAATTAACATGAAGCCTTTGCACTAGAAAAAAATCGTTTGCACGCTTATCGCACGCACGATTTTCAGTCCAAGAACAAAAATATTTGCATTTATTCATATTTTTTATGCATATCTTGGTAAAAATGCTTGCATATATATGCGCATATTAACTTACTTTTTTTGTGCATATTTGCTCATCTCTAGTAATGACCCTGCTTTTGATCCTGGCGATGTGGGTTCCAATGATGTGTACGTGAGACGCACCTATGTGGATTTTTCTGGTTTTATCGTTGAACTGTTTAAAGGGCTTTGATCATTGCAGATTACAATTAAGAAAGTAGTAACCTATTATTAAAAATAAGTAAATATTGCAAAAAATGGTTATAAAAATATAAACATTTTAAAACATGAATAAAAAAAGTTAATGGAAAATATATAATATATGAAAAATAGGTCATTTATATTTCCCCGGGTATTATATAAAAAAAATTATACACTTTATATGTGTCTCAAATTCGACCTCCCTTGGAATATTGTTCTCATATCTGGGGCATGGCGTCCCCCACAACCCTAAGCATTCTTGATTCTATTTAAAGAA
>JACEGR010008320.1:0-38311 GCA_014170235.1 Listronotus bonariensis
CTTAATAAACTTCCCTCCTATGGTCTTTCAACTAAACTCTGTACTTGGCTCTCTAGTTATCTATCTGATCGACGTATATCAGTTATTGTAGACGGTCATTCTTCAAGCTTTCACCAAGTAAATGCTGGAGTCCCTCAGGGCTCAGTTCTGGCACCAACATTGTTTCTTCTTCACATCAACGACCTTCTTTCGTCCACAACTAATTCCATTCATAGTTTCGCTGACGATATTACCCTACACTCCAGTTTTCAGGTTCCTAAACCCATCACTAAACCTGACTTGGAAAACAAACGCAGAGCGATGCAGATATCTCTTTTCGCAGAATCTTAATTTAATATTGGATTGGGGCGCCAAAAACCTCGTCTACTTTAATGCATCCAAGACACAATCATGTTCCTTGTCGCGAAAAGAGTCATCAAATACTCATCCTCTACTTATTAGCGGCCAAGTTTTACAGAGCAAAAACACCTTCAATCTTGTGGGCGTCACATTTGAAAGTAACCTTAACTGGCATAAATACATTGTATCTATAGCCACGGCAGCTTTAAAAAAGCTTGGATTTCTCTTTTGAGTCAAAAGCTTCTAATTTATACACTTTATATGTGTCCCAATCCAAAACCTCCCTTGGAATATTGTTCCCATATCTGGGGCATGGCGTCCCCCACAACCCTAAGCATTCTGGATTCTATTCAAAGAAGAGCTATTCGTCTCATTAATGATCCTTCACTTACAGAAAGGCTTCCCTCTCTTGCCCATCGTCGGGCTGTGGGGGATTTATCGCTTTTTTATAGGTACTTTCATGGCTTCTGCTCTGAAGAATTGTCCAGTATAGTTCCTCCACTCACGGTTCCCAACAGAGAAACTTGTGGTTCCGCGCGTATGCATCCCTATACGGTCCAACTGGACAGGCCCCGAACTTCTCACTTTGTTCGTTCTTTTATCACTAGAGTTTCTAGATGATGCTGCCAGCGGAGGTCTTTCCTTCCCCCAAATCTTCAAGTTTTTAAGTCCCGTGTGAACAAACTCCCTCTTACCTCGCTTAAGACACCCACGGTACGTTAGTATTTAAGCTTTAAGCCTTCGTGGTTTGTCCAAAGATAAAAAAAAATAATAAAGCCCTGGGAAATGTTTAAAATAAAAACTTAATTTTTTCTTTGGTCCATACATTTTTGTAAAATTTAAAAATACCTATTTTATTAACTAGCATTAGGATGTATTTAAAAAGTAGGGATTGCCATTACACAAGGTGTTTCAAAATTTTGAGGTTAATTTTTTAAATTAAATATAGCCTTAACCATAATTTTTGAGACAACCCTGTCGCAACTTCTTTAGTTTAATTACTATATTTAATATAATAGTTAGTTTTGTACCAAGAGCGTAAAATAGCACTTTTACGCCCGCGGCTGAAAGTTGTTGCCCGAGCTCCCCGAGGGGCACCAATCAGCTGTGGGCGTAAAAGTGCTTACGCCAGAGGTGCAACAAATATTCTCTGCGGTTATAAAAATGTTTCAAATTGTAGTCAGTATACTTTTAACATATGTTTAAATAAATAAATTGTTGTTTTACCAAAAAATGGGGTATTTTTAATTTTATTATTGTTGTATAAATTTATAAATGCGGGCGTTTTTGATACTTTTTTCCCTAGGGCGTAAAAGTGCTATTTTACGCCCTCATTTATTAATGCGGGCGTTTTTAATACTTTTTGGCCCTAGGGCGTAAAAGTGCCATTTTACGCCCTCAAATGGGGGCGTAAAGTTGTATTTTACGCCCGGTCGTACAAAAAATAGTTTTTATTTAGTAAACATATGGGTGAAGATCGCTTCCTATTCGAATCTCGTACAATTATTTTTAAAAATAGGCCAGTTTGTACATTAAAATATTGTCTATATTTTTCGATCGATCTCGTAAGAGTTCAAAGACATAATATCCAGTTTTCCTATTATTTTCTTTTACCCTTTTTTGATGCACATCTGTTTAAATAACTCCATTTTAAAATACATTTTCAATTTCCTCTAATATTTACCCTGTTTTCCATATCGGAGCGCTTTAACTTATTTCCATTTTAAGGGGAAAAATCCCTTAAATCTTATGGATGTCTTCTTTAAATAGCTCGTAAAATATTTAGATAACCTTTTCGTTTTACACGTATTTAAGTTTCCTATTCAAATTAGTGATTTCTTTGCACATTGCGAATTTTTGTCACTGGCGATGGAGTAGATAATATTTTCAAAATATTATATCGAATAAACAGTTAAAAAAAATCGGACCGACTTTAAAACATTATTAAAGCACACTAATAAGTAAAAAACAATAAAAAAGAAGTCTGGTCATACCATCCCAAGCAGCAAGCTGACGTCATTGTGACGTCATTTTTAAGTCATTTTTGGTCATAGGACGTCATTAGACCAAAATTATGACGTCATTTTAACGTCATTTAAATGACGTGTTTTTGACGTCGTTAAAGTGACGTCTTTTCAACGTCATTTTTCGTCATACTAGCTCATAAAAATGTAATGACGTCATGGTAAGAAAACCCGCCAGAAAAATTTTGTGACATTATATGATTCGTGTCAAAATCCAACCGAAATATCATATGATAGAAAAATATGACTAATAATTTTACAAAATTGAAATAGGGAAAAACTCTACCGATGGTTGGCGTAATGGATAATAAACTCCTACGTTTATTCAACATCTTAGCTTTTTATCGCCTACACCGTACCGATGAGACCAAAATAGTTCGAGCCCGGTCTGGTGTTGGTGTTGGTGTTGGCGATAAATCCCCACGACGATGGGCAAGAGAATGAAGCCTTTCTGTAAGTGAAGGATCATTAATGAGAAGAATAGCTCTTCTTTAAATAGAATCAAGAATGCTTGGGGTTGTGGGGGACGCCATGCCGCAGATATGAGAACAATATTCCAAGGGAGGTCAAATTTGGGACACATATAATGTGTATAAATTAGAAGGGGAAAAATACTCTTTGGCTCGAAAGAGAAATCCCATCTTTTTGAAGCTGCCGTGGCTATAGAAACAATGTGTTTATTCCATTTAAGGTTACTTTCAAATGTGACGCCCACAAGATTGAAGGTGTCTTTGCTCTGTAAAACTTGGCCGCTCATAAGTAGAGGATGAGTATTTGATGACTCTTTTCGCGACAAGGAACCTGATTGTGTTTTGGATGCATTAAAATGGACGAGATTTTTGGCGCCCCAATCCAATATTAAATTAAGATCCTGCTAAAGAGATTTCTGCATCGCTCTGCGTTTATTTTCCAAATCAGGTTTAGTGATGGGTTTTGGAACCTGAAAACTGGAGTGAAGGGTACTATCGTCGGCGAAACTATGAATGGAATTAGTTGTGGACGAGAGAAGGTCGTTGATGGAAGAAGAAACAATGTTGGTGCCAGAACTGAGCCCTGAGGCACTTCAGCATTAACTTGGTGAAAGCTTGAAAAATGGCCGTCCACAATAACTGATATACGTCGATCAGATAGATAACTAGAGAGTCAAGTACAGAGTTAAGTTAAAAGACCATAGGAGGGAAGTTTATAAAGAAGTGCGGCATGCCAGACCTGAACAAAAGCGACGTATCAAAAGGACGCGAAAGTGGGCAATTGGTCGTTATTAGGCAACGTGTTGCAGATAATGTGATGGCATCCGTCATTAATAATTTATGATGAAAAAATGCGTTTAGGATGATGGCATCCATCATTAATAAGTTATGCCAAAAAATGCATTAAGGATGATGGCATCCATCATTAATAAGTTATTGCCAGTTTTATAAGTTGAATGTCCCAAAAGTTAAATAACATATTTAGAATTTTGTAATCGAAAAAATGAGAAAAAAGGCAGGAAAACTTTATCAATAAAAAATTACATAATATAAATTTTTATACCGTAACAATAAACCAAAAAATAAAAAGTATATAATAAAATAAAAAAAAGATAGTAAATCAAAAGAAAACACTTTAAAATAGTAAGTATTTAAGGGACACTAACACTCAATTTTCAGATCCAAAACATAGGGAGAAATATTTTAAAGGAGTTAAATTAAAAAAACTATTAAATATATACCTATATATATATATTTATTAACACGTCTTTAAAACTTTTAATAAGGCAACTCCCTGATTTCATGTAATTTTTTAGGTAATTATAAATTTAAAAGGTTTTAAACACAAAGCGGCCTAACAAAAGTAAGGTTGCCTCATCTGTCAAATTGTTTAATCTTGTATTTCGGTTAAGCTGGAAATTTGAATTTATCACCTTCGGTCAAAATCGTCGAAATTAACCAAGCTAATTTTACCATCATTTTATTTTTATTCTTTCAAAAATACATAATAAACATTTTGTTTGACTTAATAATTTTTATTTGCATGATTTGTATCAATAAAATGTTAGGAAAAGGCCATTTTCTTTAAATTATGTAAAAAACATAAAATAATGTTGTTTAGCCGACATTATAAATAAAACAGATCAAAAAATTGCTCGAATGTTAGTTAAATACCAATGTTAATAATATGGTTTGAAAAGTATAAATATGCGTTGAAGGTTTGCCTTCAAAATCCAATATTTATTTGCCTGCAACAAAAACGCGTGCTTTATTTAATCAGGATTGGTATGCCGCCATTTTTGTATGCTTGCCGGCAATTCGCTTGCATGTAAAATTTATTGGCAATTGAGTGTTTATTTAGGGTTAACTTTTTAATGCGTATTAGATGTTGGCATAATGTTGCCACCAATTGCCAATGCTTTACCATCAATGCCAATATGAAAAATGTATATTGCCGGCAAATAGTGTTTGCTGGGTAGTTTAAGTGACACTCTATAATATTTTTTCTCATTTAAGAGATGAAGGAAGGGAGGACTTTTAATATCCTTACTGTATATTAGTGTTTTTTCGAATAACTGAGTTGAGTTAAATCACTTCAATAGACAAGTTTTAGTACAAATAATAATTCCAACCTTTACAAAGGTACAGTAAAATTCATATTCTATGCTAATTACATTTGTCTTAATGGCTTCCTTAATATCTCTTTTCTTCCTTTCTCGGAGACTACTATGTAATTTATTTTTATTGTTTTCAGGTCCGATTTGGCGGATAATGTTTGTTTTTTAATTGTTTAGTTGCAAGTTGCGTGGAGAACTCGTGCGAAAATAATGTTTTAATTATTTTAAGAAAATGTAACTTTTTTGTGTTAAGTGCGAGTTATCCTTAATTTTTTTATAATATTGTTAAAATCTTTCGTTTTTGCAATATCAAAAATATGGGTGTTAAAATGCGTCGGTGTGTTTAGATAACTACGTTCTAGTGATATTAGGTGAAGTTTGACACGTGACAAAAATGGTTCACGTGAAAATTAACATAAGTGGAGAATCAAGATCAACGTGGAGGGTATGTGTGAATCTCGATTTAAATTAATATTTTTAACCTACTTCAAAAAGAATTCGTATCGTATGTTTTTTTTTGTGTATGTTGCGAGATTACTCCGTTAATTGTGGACTGATTTTAAAAATTCTTTTTTATTTCAAAAAGTGGACTTCCGCGGTAGTTCTCATAAAAAAAACTAAGTCAGGATCGCAAGAGAAAAATGTACTAGATCCACAAAACAGAAAGAGTTAGAGAAGTCCGATTGCCGTGTTAAATCTGCGGATCTGCGACACTGCTGAGACAGTTAAAAACTGTCAAAATACGCACCCTAGTATCTGGCCGAGTAACTACATGGCCTTGAAACCATACGGTATATTTTAGTTTGTGGCGCCATCTGTTAACTATTAAGCTAACTAAAAAGTGTATATTTTGCGCCATACTAGCTAATTTAAAATTTATCTTGTAAAGCTTTGACATTAGATTTTCTTTTTAGCAATAAAATGTAAAAACATTAACGGTTTACGCATCATATTTTTTCATTTTATTATTAAAAGAAAACCTAATATCAAAGCTTTACATATATAAGGAATTAAAGAAGGAATTAAACAAATTATTAATTTTTAATACCTCCAGAGTTTCAACAAAAGTTTTATTTTAGTTTTAAAATATTTTTACAAAAAGTTCTAAACATTGGAAATTCAAAGCTACATGTTTATTACACCAAACATTATGTACTCGATACTGGATACTGCTTTCTTTATGGCGTTGCTGCAGGGCAATTGCCAGCTCTATGTGGTGGTGATCCTGGTATTGTCTGGTGCTACCATTCCAGAACCCCGAGCATGTGTAGTTGGCTATAGATTAAAGTGCTGTGAGTCAATTTATAAACAAGGCTGAAATCAAGCAGAAAGCTTCAAGCGTTACAGTCCATGCATGAATGGTGGGTGCAACTATGGTTAGTTAAGTCAACAAAGGTATATTGGAGGCACAAAAAAAAACAAAACACAAACAGACAGGTGGAGTATGGTGATCTGAAAGGAAAGGAACAATAAGTTGAGCATTAAAGTTTGATTCTATTGTGGTTCAAAAAGTGCATGATAATGTTTATAGATTTTTCGTTTGGATTTTCAAGAATTGAGAAAATTGAAATGGGAGATGAATACTTTAATTTTATGAATTCGGTATATGGGTTCCAACCTGGGATGACATTTATAGGGTATTCAAAGAATATATGGTTAAGTGTCTCTATCTGACCACAATCGCAAAAAGGATCATCGCTTATGTTCAATTTAAATAAATGCTCCCTAGTTAGACAGTGTCCAGTTCTTAATCTTATTATAGTAGTTATGTGTCTTCGGGTCATATTTTTATGTTAATGAACCACTTGAAACATTATGTAAATAATGCAAATAGGAAGAAAAACAACCTGTAAACACAATAGTAAGATTAAGTGGGGATATTATACAGTTTTTGTAATTAAAATTTTGGTATATCTAAATAAATTTAGTAGTCATAGACAGGTGTCTTCACATATAGGAAAGCAGGCACAGCCAGATATATTCATCACAAATTGGGTAGGTGTAGGTGCACTCCGCACAAATCAGGTGTGTGTCTTAATTTAGGTACTCGGAATACTACCCTGAAACAAAAAACAATATTATTTAGAGATTAACTGCCTGTGACAGTAATGATTAAGCAATTTATGTATATAATCAGTTTAATGGTAAAAATGAAAAACACTAAAATAATTAAAAACATAAAATGGATCATTTTTTGAAGATATAAGTATGTTCTATATTGGTGGGACGGATTCATTTACACATGGAAAATGCAAAAAATGTGACTGCTTTGGTCCGGGTCCTGGGGTACAGCGAGCTGACCTGTTCAGCCCTATTGACTGGCCGGTTGCTTAAAAGAAAATAAAGAAAAAGTCCCCAAAATACCCCAAAATTTTAATCGACCTTTCAGTCTGCCACCATTATCAAAATAAAATTAAAAGAAAAATTAAAAGTGAAAAATTAACTAATTTTTAAGTTTAAAATCTTTAAAAGTCAAAGTTAAGGAAACCGAAGCAGTCCCATTTTTGGCATTTTGGCATCTACCCAATAAAGTACCATCAAATGGACAATTTGGCTTTGTTAGTTATAATGTTTGGATGTCTAAATTTAAAATACTGTTAAGAAAAGCAATTTTATAGATTTTGGAAGGGTGTTTGAGTGCAGTGTGGTGTTGAGCATCTGTATTATTAAATATGGTGCCATGGTACCTACAGTATAGGTATATCAAGTGCTTGGCTCAAGCAAATTTGGTAAAATGGTCAAAAACAACAATTTCTGCAGTTTTTAGATAGAGTTAAGCTCGGAGTTAAGCAACTAGAATTTTTTCATGTTTTCACTAAATCCTTTGAAAACCAAAAAAAAACAATCTTTAGCAATCATTTTGATGTAAAGGAAGCTGTAAATATTTAAAAGCAAATTTAAGTTTACTAATATTAATACATCTGTTAACATGTACTTACTTCGGTAAGGTCATTGTCAAGGTCTCCAAAATCAAGGTAGATATAGATCTCCCTAAATAAATTTATATTTTTTCTTTTCTTGATCTTTTTTCCACTTGATAAGGTTACTCCAAACATGTTTATTTCTACCATTTCTACTGACAAAACAGTAAAATTAACATAGCGTCGGTGTTTACTACAAACGAAAATGATAAAATGGCCGCGACCAAGTCACGGGAAAGGAACGATGAAGTACAGATACTTACCGTTCCTTGCAGGTTTCTAGATAAAAATCACCTAAAAATTACAGGTTACTATACAATACCTTCTTAACAAGCATGTCGCACCTAATCGTATAGGCAACCAACATATCGTTATGTCCCTTTAAAAATCTGGCCAGGTGCAATGACAGCCCTCATAAGAAGTTGGCTAGCTCACGTTGTTCGTACGACAAAGCTGTACGAGCGCCACCTATTGGTGTAACTTTAAAGAAATATTATAATAATACGAAGGCAGTTTAAAAACTGCTATTACATCCTTTAACAAAATTTACTCTTTTTACTGGACTAAGAGAGAGACTACAGGAAAAAGCACAGGGACGTAATTCGTAATTAGTTAAATCTGTTATAATAAATATATATATATATATATATATATATATATATATATATATATATATATATATATATATATATATATTTAAAGAAATTATTAACATCTATTCAAAAAAGCTATTTTTTTTTAAAAGTGTGCAAGATACCGCAGATGGCGATCTTTAAAGGCTACAATAAAATTAAGAACAGATTCTTATTCTTTACTCACAAAACGCTTTTTAGCCAAGTATTTTGACAATAAACACATATTTAACAAGATTGAATTTTTAGCACCTTGTATCTCCTAAATCATGTTTAGACTGACGTAAATTGCGTAAGACGATCATATTATACCCGTAGGTATTTGTGGTAGTTTTTTCCGTACCTTGTAAAGACACCCTGTATATAATATAGAAATAAAAGCTTAAAGTTTCGGTCTTAGTTATGTCAGTGAGTTTTTCCATACTTTATTTAACCCTTTAGTAGGCGCGTGTCTTTTTTACGTAAGCAGGCGCGTGGGGGTCAAATTTACCCCCCACCGTAAACATCCAATAATCACTTTTTCTTTAATATTTTTTTAAACTGCTAAATTCAGGGCCGTATTAACTGTTTGAGGCGCACAAGGCTAGAATTCCTGGAGTGCCTATTTTCCACCAAAAAATTTTTGAAGAGCAAAAAAAGGTCATTCCCTCCTTTTCGCGCCTATTTCTTTCCAAATTCCAAAACACCTTATTCACAGAGAAATTAGTCACCAAAAATCCCCACCCGACCTAAACTTTTTAAAAACTTCCCTGTCTAGCGCCTATTACTCCCCTGCCTGACGCCTATTTTTTATGGCGCCCTAGGCTGTAGCCTAGTCAGCCTAATGGTTAATACGGCACTGGCTAAATTATATTTTTAGTTTAAAGCATTTTCTTTTAATGTACGAATAATTAAATAAAAAATTTGCTCAGAAAAAAACATTTAAATGTAATTTTAATTGAGGTCTGTCATTATTTTTTTAAAAGCTGATTATGGGGCGGCAATGCGAGAAAGGCAAAAACTGAATTTTATTATTTATAAGTATACTTCAGACTTTGCCTAAGTTACCATAAATTAATTAAAATAAATTGTATGAGCACCAAAATGAGTATTGTAGCTAAACCCATATTATTAAAGAAAAAAAAGGAGAATTTTTTCATTACATTTATTTCTAACAAAACTTTTACATTTTGCCTGTAAAACATAAAATGTAACTAAAAAGGATTTTTCCTTGAGAAAAATACTTAAAATATTTTTTAATACCAAATAGAGTGGGAATTTATTCTGAGTCTGTTCCTTCTAGTTGTCTTAGAGCCAGGCACTTCTCACAAATTATTTTCATGTGATACTTGCACGTTGTGGCTGTTATTATTTTACTCAAAAGTTTGATTTTTTTTTTACCTTTGGACAAACCACGAAGACTAAAAGCCTAAACACTAACGTACCGTGAGTGTCTTAAGCGAGGTAAGAGAGAGTTTGTTGACACGGGACTTAAATACTTAAAGGTTTGGGGGAAGGAAAGACCTCCGCGGGCAGCAGGTTCCACATTCTAGAAACTCTAGGGATAAAAGAACGAACAAAGTGGGAAGTTTGGGGCCTGTCCAGTTGGACTGTATGAGGATGCATACGCGCGGAACCACGAGTTTCTCTGTTGGGAACCGTGAGTGGAGGAACTATACTGGACAAATCTTCAGAGCAGAAGCCATGGAACTACCTAAAAAAGCGATAGATCCCCCACAGCCCGACGATGGGCAAGAGAGGGAAGCCTTTCTGTAAGTGAAGGATCATTAATGAGACGAATAGCTCTTCTTTGATTAGAATCCAGAATGCTTAGGGTTGTGGGGGAAGCCATGCCCCAGATATGAGAACAATACTCCAAGGGAGGTCGGAGTTAGGACACATACAAAGTGTATACATTGGAGAAGGAAAAATACTTTTTGGCTCGAAAGAGAAATCCAAGCTTTTTTGAAGCTGCCGTGGCTATAGATGCAATGTGTTTATGCCAGTTAAGGTTACTTTCAAATGTGACGCCCACAAGATTGAAGGAGTTGACACTTTTCGGGATAAGGAACATGATTGTATTTGGATGCATTAAAGGCAGCAAATTGTTCAGTAAATAGTTCTGCCTTTCCTTTAGCGGTAGAAATAATTTCATCTTCCAAAGTTGTTGGTGGGAAAGAACTGGTACAAAAATTTCTACTTATGTTTTTTGCAAAGGACCAAAAAGATTTGCTGCCATTTGAGCAAGAAAGAACTTTGTTTTTAATACGATTGTCGAAGGAGTCTTTGGCTTCAGAAACGGTTTGATTGTAGTAGTTTCTTGCTTCAATGCTGGCCTGTCGGTTTTCTGGACTAGAATCCCGTAGAAACTTCTTGTGAGCCTGAACTTTTAAAATTCTAGCTTTATCACAAGATTTGGAAAACCAGGGTTTCTTATGAGAGTGTTTGGGGTTCTTGATGGTGTGTGGAATATAGGTTTGAATACCCAATTGAATTGATTCAGTTAGTTGATTGCAAATTTTAGAAGGATCACGAGTAAAAAAGCAGATGGAATCCCAGGGGTAGGTGGCAAAGAAGTCCCTTAAGCCATCCCAGTCGGCTGAGTTGTAGTGCCATACGGTGCGTGGAGGCATGCATTCATTTACCTCGGGATGTGCAGGGTAAGATATAGTAACTAAGCCATGATCTGAGCGACCTAGGGAGCTGTGACAGATGTTTGATAGAGTTAGGGGTTGGTGGTAAAAAAGAGATCTAGGGGATTTAAACTATGATTTGGGACTCTAGGAAAGTAGGTGGGTTCCATAATAAGTTTGGTAAGAGAGTTACTGACTGCGAAGATTTCGGCTGCTCTGCCTTGGGGATCAGTTTTTGAAGAGCCCAGCCAATCCTTATTAATAACGAGGTTTTAGAAAGATACGTAGAGATTTTTTTCTAATTGTAAATAATCTCGAAGTTATTACAAAAAAACAACGCTGGAAGTCAATTTGACCCCCGTGCGTCTACTTAAGGGTTAATAAACAAAAGGTAGCTTGGGTATATTTTTACCATTTTTGGGAAAATCTAATATTTTTAGACAAAAAACTATATTTTAACATCTTTGATCATTTTTTGTCCCTTTTACCACGAGCTAGCTACAAAATGACCGGCATATTGTTTATCAGAAGCAAATTTTATTTATTGAATACCCTAATTAATTTTCCTCACATTTCGCTACTAATTGCTCTAACATAAATGGGCATCAAACAAAGACTATTCGCAAATTTAACGTAAACATATTTTACGTTATTTTTTGAACTTTCGTTATAGCAAGACAATTATTAGCTTTGTTTGCGGGTCTAGTAATGAACTGATTCTGAACCAGAATCGAACTGGTTTAGAATAGTTTTAAAGCGCATGTCTAGTTATTTATTAGATCGGAATTTTTATTTACCGCGAACGATTACCACATCTAGTACATTTGTACTAGATCTAGTACTTTTTAATAGAATCTAGTGATCTAGTACGTACTGATGAAAATCTAGATCGTAGAATTGAAAGAAAACAAGGTGAGAACTTTTTTTTTTGCTCCTCAAAATTATTTTTATCGATATTTACACACACACACATACAGTGTGTCCCAGGATAGGTGTTACAAGAGGACAAATGGACCAAAAGTTTCTGAATTTTAAAACTATTTTTAAGCTTTAGCTTATTTCTCAAATTTAGTACATTCTATACTTTTTTTGTGGAATCTAGTACTTTTCTAAAAATCATTGTGGCAACCCTGCGAACGATTTTCTATAGAGCTGAGGATGTATTTTAACCTAGCCTTTTGGTTAAGATTTTTCATGGTTTCCTGCCTTCTCTTGTTTTTAACATAAGTATGTGTATTTAACTAAAGATAAAATTCAAACAACAAGAAATGGTAAAATCTTGTGATATTGTCTATATTTTTTAATTAAATCTTTATTTATTTTATTGCATACATACATTCATACGGAATACAATTAAAAATTCTTTGATTATATACGCTCAGAATCACAAAAATATACAAAAAATATTCAACAGGTATATTAACCCGCATAAAAAGTGGCAGAAATAAATAAACTGTAATACAACAATCTATTTCTGTACCATTAAAACAGAAACCAGCTGACCATGTCGACAATGCGCATGAAATTCCGAACTGAACTTTTAGATCCAACAAAAATCCCAGGACTGCTAATCAGGTTACGAACCGGTAACGAACTGATTCCATTGTAACCCGCAAACACAGAACTGTTACTAAAAATTCAGGATTTTACTAACCGCGAACGCTGCTTTTTCACTGCGCATGCGAATAGTCCCAGAACCGGTTCAGAATCGAACCCGCGAACAAAGCTATTATTAATGATAGGGGAGCACAAGAGGGGGTTTCGGGATTTACTACAGCGAGGCAGATTAATATACCGAAGGATACCTTGTACCCGATTAAAAATCCCCACCAAATATGAGCCCCGTATACAGGGCCCATCATAAAAAAGGAATATATATCCATCAGAAATTGTCTTGCCCGTCAGATTAAGATGGGGTGAGTTAATTACATGCTAAACAGGAAAAAAGGCCTATCGACCAATAGGCCCCTGTTTAGGGGAATGCTTCAATTGGTAAAATGGAAAATATTTATTTTATGGTAAAATTTAAAAGCTCGTGTCAAAGTTACAAACAATAAATTTAAAAGAATATTATTTAAAACAAACTTGGTGTAAAATGTTCTTACCAAATACCACACGTGCTTAAATTATTCCGGGAAATTTTTACTCGGCCAAAAATTTTCCCTCGCCTGCGGCTCGGAATAATTTTCATAATGTGAGTGGCCTTAAAAAATTTTGAAAATAAATTTAGTACTAGTGGTATTACAAGTGACAATTTACGAAGAGATCTTTCTTATAGAAAATTTAATTTTCTCTACTCGTATATTGGTAAAAATTTTCAGATTCACAGTTTGCGAGTTTTGCATGAAAAACGGTTTGTTTACAATTGTCGCGATGACATACGACGCCATTTGTAAAAACAAGAACATATTTAGATAACGTGAGATGTTTTACTTATGTTGCAAACCATTGCAAAAACTCTTTTTGCTGTTCGAAATAATGAGCCGATAATATGCGTAAAAGGCTAAAAAGCAGAGGCTAATAGGGGCTAAAAGTAATTATTTTGTTACTCATCTTCATTCTAATTACCTCTTCTATAGTTACCCCAGTTCGCGAAATAACCTATGACAAGGATACGGTGCGCCGAATAGATTTGCAATTACTGAGAAACACATTTCTAGGATTTTTATTAAATAAATAAAAGAAAAGGCTTATCCCCGATTTTACGAAAGTGTTTTGTTAAATACATGGGGTACTAAAGACTAAAAAATAATTTGAAAATTAAAATTTGTTACTGGGTGCTCACAACGGCGGGCGTATTTTCGACCAGAATCCCTTCCCGTCTACCTGCCCAAGAAAAAGGGTCAGATAAGGACACGTACATTTTCGACCAGGGATATTCAATTGTGTACCTACCTTACGGTACTACGCTACGGCGCCCGACAGGGTAATTAAAACAGTTTTAGGGAATTACGACTGGTTAGTTCTTGTAAGCAAGTCCTTTTTTTAAATCCCTTAATTAAACCCAAGACTAATACACACTCACGAATGGTTAGTTCTGGTAAACAAGTCCTTTTTTATTCCTTAATTAAACTAAAACTAATACACACTTCATAAATCCACTTAAGAATTTTATTACCACCTTAATCATTAAAATTACACCCTTAAAAATCATTGATTTTTGACAAACTCATGAAAAATTGCTTAAATTTGTACAAAAGCAAACTTTCATAAATTATAGGTATACCTGAATCCTTTTGGTCGAAAATATAGATAACCTACATTTATATCCGCAGTGGCAAGAAGCATTTTTCGGACTTTTACGACCTCGCGCAGTAAACAAATAGATGGAAGACGAACATGCGCACTTAAAAGCCGTGGAAAATACAAACACCGGCACCCCGTACCCTTCGTCCGCGGTCTGACCGTGACGCTCATTAGCTACCGTACTCCGAACAGAAAACAAGGACGCCGTCGACAAATTCTTTCCGATAATGC
Organism: Listronotus bonariensis; assembly: GCA_014170235.1. Taxonomy (NCBI): domain Eukaryota; kingdom Metazoa; phylum Arthropoda; class Insecta; order Coleoptera; family Curculionidae; genus Listronotus; species Listronotus bonariensis. Next base: position 14,593 of record JACEGR010008320.1, read on the forward strand.
GGATAGTCTGTTTGGCGCCAGGTGCGTCTACCCTCAACTTGCTTGCGCACAAACCGGGTTTTTCGCCCATGATGATGATTTATGAAATTCTCTGTTTTTAATGTATGATCTGTGTTCTTTCATAAATCAAAAATCCGCAACCCGCATTTAATAACAATCATGGAATAAACCGGGATGCTTCGAGCATTTTAGCAAAAGAAACTTGTTCAAAAAAACGCAAAATCAAAGAAAGTGCGCAGTTATGCATATACAGGGTGTTTCTAAAACTTCTGTACAAAATGCCACCACAAATTCCCTGGACCAAAATATGAAGACCTAATGCAATTTACTTTATATTTTTTTTTTTAATATAAGAATTTTTTTACAAAAGTCCTAAAATAAAGGTACTGGAAGGTCTTTTGAGTGAGAAATCGAAATATGCTAATGTTTTTGTCGTAAAATGTAGAGGGAGCCACCTGCAGTCCTTTGCTTCGGTTCAAAGTATCATCCCAGAATCAAAGACAAGAATGAGACGAACTAAATGTAAATAAATTATCCGAGAGAGTGATAGCTGCTGGGCCTTCCTTGTCTGTCTTCAAGGAAGGTAAACGCAGATGGCGCATGAGTCGACTTGATTGTTTGCCCGCCAAATTTAAATTATATAGCTGTGCTATTTTTGCCCTTAATGTTAGGTACTTGTTTTTGTTTCCTAATAATATAAAATATTGGTGTTTAGTTCAATAATTACACACACCTAATTAAAAATGTCATTTATTTGGTTTTTATAAAGATTTTTTCTTACAGATAACCATGTCAATATTACCTTAAATTATCTGTTGAAAAGCACAAATTTAATATATACACTGTGATCACTAATAAAAGTCAATATTCAAAGTCCAATTAAAGGTAAAAAACCACGAAACACACAATAAATCACAGAAAATGTAAACAAACTGTTCAAAAAATCGGCCATTGAAAAATATCAAACACAAATAACATTTCGGCGTGACTGCCTGCGGCAACGTTGTCAAGTTAAAAATATTAGATTCGTGGTATATTTTCCTTCTCTTAATTAGATGCGAGCCAAAAAAGGACATTAAAGTTTACATGCAGAAATTGTAAACAACTCGGCAACCAGGGCAAAGCGATGATTGCTGCATCTACGATAGCCTGCCATGATGAAAGACAAAGACATATTTATTGGAACTTGCGTTAAAACAGAAAGAGATAAATACAATGGACAAATTGTTAGAACCAGTTACTCTGCTCATTGTTGTCTCTGCCAGAATAACAATATATAGAAACGACAGTAGCGTTTCGCGCCAAAAATGAATAGGTGGGGGTAACATTGGTCAATGACACAAAAGCAAAGAAATGCAGGTGGCTCCCTCTAACAGAAAAAATATTAGTAGCTTTGGATTTACTACTTTAACAAACTTTCTTATACTAAATTTTGTGAAAAAATTTCTAACAAAAAATAAAATATTTTAAAATATTTAAAATAAAATAAAAACTTTGATACCCTGTATCTTGCAAATAATTTACTTCTCAACTAAGGTAAATTGTGTTAGATCGTTCGATTTGGCCCAAGGAGTCTGTGGCAGCATTTTGTACAGACCTTTTAGAGACACCCTGTATACAATTTTTATCAAAAACTCTTCGATTAAGCTTTTACTTACATTTTTTAAATCACCCTTTAAATGCTAAGGCTATGTTTACTCCTAATAGCAAACCCATTTTTTTTCAGGACAACTCTCAACAAAACCGCATTCTTTCCGCCGTAAGAGGTCGCCTACGACAAGTAGCTGCCTCCTTACAAGCCGCAGTTAGGTTCCGTAGATTTTCCAGAAGAGGAACCACCGCGCCCGATTGGTTTGTCGACAAGAGCCATCAGGAGGACAATACGGAAGTTGTTGGTGATATTATACATGGGTGTTGGGGATACAGGGTTGTGTTTGATCCAGCATTGCCTATTTATTATAAGGTAAGAGTCTATTTTCAAAATAGGCACCCAGGGCCCGATTTTCAACTTAGTGAGTAGAAACAATTATAAACATTTTAAAACCTTATTAAGGGCAAAAACAAAATATTTTTAAAAATAATTTAGGGTCGGTTATTTACGTTTTAAAATGTAGTCAAAACCAAATAAAATTATGGATGTGTATCTATATAAAATTCTTTATTCGTATCCTTCGATTGTACGCCTATGCTTCATGAAGAAGATGCCGGTATAATAGTCGTTTTTTGCTGTTTTGATTGACTTTATATGAACTATACCAATATTCCTTATTCAAATTTATTCACAAATAATTAATATTTGACATAAAATTATGTTATATAATCCTTTAATCCGTATAATCCCCTAATTATTTTATCTCGGGTAAAGACTATTGATCAGTTTTACCCAAATTTAATTGGAAAGGTTTGTTAATTAAACATCGGTTTATCTTCTATCGTATTACGGTATAACGTATACAAACCTTTTGTATCATTAAAACATTTTAAAATGTAATATTGAGTAAGAGCCCGTGAGCGCCAGACCTTCGTCATTTTGTAAAAGCTAAAAGTTTTTCAGCGCATGCTCCCAACATAGGTAGAAGCGATGGAAGGCTATAAAGTTTGATTCATAGTGGCTTTGGCAGGTACCAGGTACCAAAGATTAATATATTAAAACATAAGTTTCGTCATTTTCTAAAAGTTGAATTTAATATATGTTACTTGGGTACCTATTAGAAGATTTTTCTCCAGTCAGCAGACAGTTTTGACAGTTCCAAGCCCTTGGCAGACAAACATTTTTGTGTGGCTTCATGGCCGATGAAGTTGAATATTGCTCTTATTTAACAAGATATGACAAAAGTCTTATATAAGTGTTGTATGGTTTCTAAATAGGCATGTCCTAAAAATATACTTATGTCTACAGGCTGACCCACTACTCGGAGTAGTGTACGTTGGGTTGCCACGAAAGTGAAATTTGTTGGGCAACGGCTTGCCGTGCGACGAATTAGCGCCTAGACCCCGTTACATGTCGTTTTTACTTGGAGTTCTATATATGTAGTGGATTTTTTTAATAAAATTCAACGTGCCCGAAGTCACGATCAGGTTAGTTTTGGTTAGCAACGCCTTTTTTTAATTGGCAGCACCCCTATTTATTTCCCGGTTTTTGCAATTTTGTTGACTATAACGTCATGATGTCATCTAATGTCATCGGCCAATTCTGATTAGCCAGCGTAAAAACTAGTGTCTACACCCGGTTACATGTCGTTTTTACTTGGAGTTCTATATATGTAGTGGATTTTGTTAAATAAAATTTAACGTGCCCGAAGTCACGGTCAGGTTAGTTTTCGTTGCCAACGCCTTTTTTTTCTTTTTAATTGGCACCCCTGGTCCAAGGAAGTCCAATATTTCTGTTATTTAACAAGATATAATTTGACTTTTTGTTTGACCTCCGGACAGTGCGGACGTGCGTAGAGGACTACAAAGTTCTTCCCGGAGTGGCGGCTTGAGGTGTCTTACGAACGTTTTTTACCTTCGGGGATCAAGGAAAGATTCACGCTAAATTGACGACATCTTTCTTCTGGATCTAAGCGCTGTGAGCGAAGATTTTGCAATTTTGTTGACTATGACGTCATGATGTCATCTGATGTCATCGGCCAATTCTGATTGGCCAGCGTAAAAACTAGCGTCTACACCTCATAAGATGACGTTTTGATGCCAGCCAATCAGAACTACCGATGATATTAGATGACATCAGAACGTCATAGTCAATAAGTCAAGTCTTTTTGGATATAAATAAACACACATTGTTTCATGTGATTACGTTATAAAGGTTTTGAGTTAAAACTTTTACTTGTATGGCGACCACCCTAACATCCTATTTTTTAACCTTTTCGTAATTTTCAGATTTTTTCCTACATTTACACACAATTACCGAGCTAAATTCCAAATTTCATCTTTCTAGGTCATCTAGAAGTGGGTTAGGTTTTTGATCTATATGTCAGTGAGTCAGTCAATCAGTGGAAAATTGACGACTTTTGGAGCTTCATATATTTATAACCGTTTGAGCTAGCTTTCTGAAATTTAAGATTCTAGTTGTCCTTATAGATATAAATAAACACACATAGTTTAATGTGTTTACGTTAAATAGGTTTTGAATTATGAAGGGGACAAAAGTGGCACCAAATGGTTAGTGTAATTACACACGGCGCTGTAGCCCGATTCTTTGCTTGAACTTGGCTTGAGAATCTGCCGCGTGTCTAGATATTAAATATTGGCAAATTTAGCTTATTTAATTTAATATTTTTCTCTGACCGGAAAATAAGCACGGATCTCACAAAACGGTTGTTGCCGACGTCCACGTGTCGTTTGTCACCACCAGTGCCTTCAGGGCGTTCGGTGAATAAAGAACTAAACTTTGAGTTACTTGGGTTAGGTATCAGTAGCGTCTCGTGACATTTTTCAGTGGGAAATCACAAGCATAAACAAGAAATAATAATTAAAACTTACCTTCTATTTAAAAAAAAGTCCAGTCGCCTATTTTTCTTACTTCAGAATACTTCGATTCACCTTATTTGTGACCGACTAACCAGTCATGTTTTTCATAAATGTTTTTATTTCCATTTGTTGATACATTTCTAAATTACCTAAATATCACATATCACATCACATAAATCTCAACATAGGCACTAGTTAACTATATTTGTTAAAATTAAACTTATCATCAACGATTTATTCACACCGTATAATCATAATCAACAATAAATATTGCTACTAAAACTCTACGGGTGTCGACAGTACTACTACGTAATTTGTGCACACGTAATTTGTGCCCATGCATTATACTATTTTCGCGTTTATTAAAGTAAAGAAGACGTATGTCGCGGATCAAAGTACATAAAACAAAGCGGGCAGGCGATCTAGTACACGTATCTAACTTCATTCGTTTCGTTTATGCCATGGTTTGGAAAGAAAGTTTTGATATTTACGCGTTAACTCTTTGTTTGACCTCCGGACAGTGCGGACGTGCGTAGAGGACTACAAAGTTCTTCCCGGAGTGGCGGCTAGAGGCGTCGTACGAACGTTTTTTACCTTCGGGGATCAAGGAAAGATTCACGCTAAATTGACGGCATCTTTCTTCTGGATCTAAGCGTTGTGAGCGAAGATTCCTATAAGCTGATGGTATCCTGTTTGGTGGTGAACACGAGGTATTTCTCAAATGGCGGGAAATAAACGGGCGTGCCATGGGAACTGTCAGTAGTGAAAGTGAAGGTTATACGTAACACCAGTAGCAGATCTTGGTTTGACAGCCGACAATTTATGCATTGCATCGATTGTTGAATTATTTGTTTTCTTTTTGGAATTTCTGGGAGCTACGAGCTCGCTTATCCAGATTTTCCGCCGACGAAGCCTTGGAAAGCATAGTCCGGAAGAGGGAGAGTGGTGAATTGGACCTGAAGGGACCAAAACCAAGAAAAAAATAGAGAGAGAGAGAGAGAGTTATTTACGCGTTGCGTTGAAGTAATTTAGAAGTAAGTTTTAAGCAGAGTATTTAAAAAAAGTGTGTTAATGGGACTATAGTAAATATCTGACTTTAAATTATTTTTAACAAAATCGTTCTTTTTTGTTTATTTGAAGGGTGGGCACGTTCCCTTGTGCCCTTTAGTACCCGCCGCCACTGTCAGGTATGCCAAAAAATAATTAGATACCGAAAGTATATGAATTTAACTCGACGATAATTTTTTTTTTTAATCTTTGGACAAACCACGAAGGCTAAAAGCCTAAATACTAACGTACCTTGGGAGTTTGTTGACACGGGACTTAAATACTTGAAGATTTAGGGGGAAGGAAAGACCTCCGCGGGCAGCAGGCTCCACAATCTAGAAACTCTAGGGATAAAAGAACGAACAAAGTGGGAAGTTCGGGGTCTGTCCAGTTGGACAGTATAGTGGAGGAACTATACTTGACAATTCTTCAGAGCAGAAGCCATGGAAGTACCTATAAAAAAGCAATAAATCTCCCACAGCCCGACGATGGGCAAGAGAGGAAAGCCTTTCTGTAAGTAAAGGATCATTAATGAGACGAATAGCTCTTCTTTGAATAGAATCAAGAATGCTTAGGGTTGTGGGGGATGCCATGCCCCAGATATGAGAGCAATATTTTAAGGGAGGTCGGATTTGGGACATATATAAAGTGTATAAATTAGAAGAGGAAAAATACTTTTTGGCTCGAAAAAAATCCAAGCTTTTTGAAGCTGCCGTGGCTATAGATACAATGTGTTTATGCCAGTTAAGGTTACTTTCAAATGTGACGCCCACAAGATTGAAGGTGTCTTTGCTCTGTAAAACTTGGCCGCTCATAAGTAGAGGATGAGTATTTGATGACTCTTTTCGCGACAAGGAACATGATTGTGTTTTGGATGCATTAAAATGGACGAGATTTTTAGCGCCCCAATCCAATATTAAATTAAGATCCTGCGAAAGAGATATCTGCATCGCTCTGCGTTTGTTTTCCAAGTCAGGTTTAGTGATGGGTTTAGGAACCTGAAAACTGGAGTGAAGGGTACTATCGTCGGCGAAACTATGAATGGAATTAGTTGTGGACGAGAGAAGGTCATTGATGTGAAGAAGCAACAATGTTGTTTCCAGAACTGAGCCCTGAGGGACTCCAGCATTTACTTTGTGAAAGCTTGAAGAATGGCCGTCCACAATAACTGATATACGACGATCAGATAGATAACTAGAGAGCCAAGTACAGAGTTTAGTTGAAAGACCATAGGAGGGAAGTTTATTAAGAAGTGCGGCATGCCAGACCTGGTCAAAAGCTTTGGATATATCAAAAGCAACGATCTGGGACTTACCTAGAAACTCAAGAGACTTATTCCAGCAGTGTGATACGAAGGAAAGAAGATCTGCTGTAGATCTTTTGTGGCGAAATCCATACTGCCTGTCATGCAAAATTTTGTGTTTTTCTAAGTACTTAAGAATTTGTAAATTAATTAATTTTTCCATTACTTTACAAAGAATTGCTTTTCATTTAAGGGTGCGCAAAATGAGACATTTATTCAGTAATAACGTTAGTTTGATATTTCTGTATTCAGCCGCAGGGTTAAATTCGGGTCATTCCCTATATATAAAATCATGCGGGATTATTCCTCGACAGGGTTCGTCTATTCATCACTTGAGAAACTGTATGAAGCACATTACTCAATGTGTCACATGACGACCCCATTTGTAACTCTCGGACCGAAATTAATTTTGACGATATAACAACGAGAAAGTTTAAACGATACTGATTTATCTAAAAACTTGTTATACCAAACCTTATCTGTTTATGTTGGGTCAGTTAGATGACGTGTTTTTGCTAAAAACTCTTTAGTTAAATGTATACTGCATGACATTAGAGAGATATGGGTGGTGCTGTAACGTCATGCGGTATTAATGTAAACACTATTATGACAGTTAAGTTATGCGCGATTCGATTTTTACCGTCGCTGGTGGTAATAACGTTACCGCATGCAGTAATTTGCGGGCTGATAACGCCGCGTGCTATTTAAAATAGCGAATAGAATTGCCATGCGCACAATATTTTTCTTTGTTTTTTTTAAGGTTATATTATTTATTTCGACGATTTCTACAAATATGTTTGTAATAGAGCCACAGAGTAAAGTTAAACTACAAATCTTTGATAAAGTCTTGCTTTTTGGATAATTGTTGCAGGTGGAAAAGAAACGAAAAGGTTTAGATTGTCGGACCTGGCTTTCTGACGAATGTCTTAGTCAAAATTCATCTGGAAAAGTGGGGAAATTAACAGTAAAATGTGTTTGAAATAACGGGAAATACTTTAGTATTCGCACATTAAAGGATCATTTGCTTTTTAATTTTGTAAATTCGCAGACAGGTGTAATTAACCGTTCGTAATACGGCGTCTTCCATATCTCTAAAAACAAATACTAAATACCGTATGCGGTATTTAAATAGCGCCTTACGTAAATAACGAACGTAGGCGGTAACCAAAGTACCCATATCTCTCTATTGAAAGTTGTTATTCCTAGTTTTTGTATCTATCCCTTAAAAGTTTGACACAAAAGGTTTGTTCGTAGAGCATATAGAAACTATCAGAAACCGTCAGACGCACGCGCATTTCGTTATAAGCGTTCAAACCAATGATCTCAATGATTTGCCAATGTTCCCAGCAAACACTATTTGCCGGCAATATACATTTTTCATCTTGGCATTGATGGTAAAGCATTGGCAATTGGTGGCAATATTATGCCAACATCTAATACGCATTAAAAAGTCAACCCTAAATAAACACTTAATTGCCAATAAATTTTACATGCAAACGAATTGCCGGCAAGCATACAAAAATGGCGGCATACTAATCCTGATTAAATAAAGCATGCCTTTTTGTTGCAGGCAAATAAATATTGGATTTTTGAAGACAAACCTTCCACGCATATTCATACTTTTTAAACCATATTATTAACATTAGTATTTAACTTACATTAGAGCAATTTTTTTGATCTGTTTTATTTATAATGGCAGCTAAACAGCATTATTTAATGTTTTTTTACATACTTTAAAGGAAATGGCCTTTTCATAACATTTTTATTGTTACAAATCATGCAAATAAAAATTAGGTGAAACAAAATGTTTATTATGTATTTTTAGGAGAATAAAAATAAAATGATGGCAAAATTAGCTAGGTTAATTTCGACCGAAGGTGACAAATTCAAATTTCCCGCTTAGCCGAAATACAAGATTTGACGATTTTGACAGATGAAGAAAAATTGCTTTTGTTTGTTTGTTTGTTTTGTGCAATAGTTTTCTACGGGTTTTCTAGCTTTTAAGTTTCTTTTTTAAAGAAAAGAGTTTTTTAATAGACATAATTGGGTGTATTCATTACCTAATTAGAGTGTGTTGTGTGATTAATTGGTGATGGCTAGTCGAGAAGGCAAGTTATTTAAGTAGACTGTTAGAAGCTGTAAACATTTTGTTTAAAACCTTTTAAGTTTGTAGTTATTTAAAAAAATAATATGAAATTAGGGAGTTGCCTTATTAAAAATTTTAAAGACGTGTTACAAAAAATGTTAATATATTTAATAGTTTTTTTTTTTCACATTAAAGTCCTTTAGAATATTTCTCCCTATGTTTTGGATCTGAAAATTGAGTGTAAGTGTCCCTTGAATACTTACTATTTTAAAGTGTTTTCTTTTTATTTACTATCTTTTTTAATTTTATTACATACCTTTAATTTTTTATGATTTATTGTTACTGTATAAAAATTTATATCATGTAATTTTTTTATAAAGTTTTCCTGCCTTTAATTTCTCATTTTTTTCGATTACAAAATTCTAAATATGTTATTTAAATTTTGGGACATTCAACTTATAAAACTTGCAATACTTATTTAATGCTAAATGCCATTATCCTAAAGGTATTTTTTCATCAAAACTTATTAATGATGGATGCCATCACAGTATCTGCAACACGTGGCCCAATAACGGCCAATTGCCCATTTTCGTGTCTTTTTGTTATCTTTTTGCCAATAACTTATTAATGATGGATGCCATTATCCTAAACGCATTTTTTGGCATAACTTATTAATGATGGATGCCATCATCCTAAACGCATTTTTTTATCATAACTTATTAATGACGGATACCATCACATTATCTACAACACGTGGCCCAATAACGGCCAATTGTCCACTTTCGTGTCTTTTTGATACCTTTTTGCCAATGCCTTGCCATTAAAGAGTGTTGGCAATGCCAGTAAATTAAATGTACATGGCCGGCAAAAAATGTGCGCCTGGCGCCAAACAGGCTATCCGCATTATCGAAAAAAATTACGACGCCTCTTCTGGGCTTCTCGTTCAGAGTACGGTAGCTAATGAGCGTCACGGTCAGAACGCGGACGGAGGGCACGGAGTGCCGGTGTTGTATTCTTTCAGTGCGCATGTTCATCCACCTTCGATTTGTCTACTGCGCAAGGTCGTAAAAATCCGAAAAATGCTTCTTGCCACTGCGGATCTAAATGTGGGTTATCTATGGTTTAAACTGTTGATCAAAAATTCCCTGTTCGCAGACGTCCAATTCTTCTTTGTAAACTGTTTCCAATCGTCCAAATAATCCGCTGATATTGCTTTGTTGGTAGAACAAAATTTCCAACACGTTGACTCCCGCCGTGCAATATATCGCACATCATTATTCTACCCTAAGAGACCGCGTGCAATATATTGCACGGTCAATCTAATGTATTTTAACGTTATCAAAAGATCGTTCGGTCTGCTTGGAGATTTTGATTTATTCGTTTTGGGCTAAAGAAACTACTCAAATTTATTTTTTGACCTGGCTAATGGTTGAAGGCATATTATGTAGATGGCGCCAGGGTGTACTTAAAACATTTGGCCAGCTATAAGAAGCGGGAATGTATCATTTGGAGTGATCCACGCGTTTAGACTTGTATTTTAGTAAGCTAGTAGGTTTTGGCGGTATTTTTTTGTGGTGCCATGAATGGTGATGGTGAACCTGAGGCGAGGTAAGCACAATGATAGAAATACTTTTAGTATAATATACGAGTTTATAGGTCATATTTTATATTATGCTCTTTGCAGTTTGGTTACCAGCACCCGTATTATGTAACTCGATAGAGAAGAAATTTGCCCTTGTTTTTTTCTTAATATTTAAAACAAAAAACACATAACATTTCTCTAAATTAAAGCCTATTGATTTTTTTCAAATGCCTTAGTTATCTTTATGTGGTTTCTAGTAAAGTTTCTTCCGTGAATAGGCGGGAGTTAAAGTGCTAATGCGCATGCTTGGTTCGAAATAATTCTGTATTAGTTGTATACGTCGATTTTACATGTTTGTTCGTTTGTATTTGTTTACAATTTCAACAGTTTAGTGCGTTTTTAGGCTTTGGTTTCAGTACCTAGTTATTATAATTTGTGGTTGCTTAAAAACGTTTTAAAAAGTATTTTTACAAAATTTGGTTTAAAATTAAGCCGTTGTTGCTGCGCGAAAACTAAATTTCACATCTTTTTAAAAATTTTGCTAGGTGGCGTGGGTTCAGTTGGCACAGAGTTAAAAATTTCAAACTAGAATATTATTTCTAACCAAGCATGCGCCTACGCGCGTTCTACGAACAAAGCTAAAACCTTCACCTCACTTTTACTTTAACAACGAGTAAGTCTAACTTTCTTTTTTAAAGTATTTTATGTTTTATTTGTTTTCTGGGAGATTAAATTTAAACAAACTATTATTTGGCCTTTCTTTAGAATAAAATTAAAAAGTTTATTTAACATTTTAAGAAAATTAAAACTTTTATACATTATGAAGAACTATTCTGCTCTTACACAATATAATAAAAGTTATTATTACTTTAAAAGAAATAAAATAATGAAATATTCAATATTAAGTTACTTACAATACAAAGGTTTCAATCTATAAACAAAGGTTCATTGGCACTCGGTTGAAATCATTTTAATGCAATAAAATAAAAACTTAACAAGACGCCAGACGAGAACTGGGCCAATGATTGCGTCTCAAAAATGTGGTAAATAGTTTACCAAAAATGTGGTAAATAGTTTACCAAAAATGTGGTAAACAGTTTACCTAAAAACTTATTTATAAACTTGTTAGAAAACTGAAAAAAAATTTAAAATGAAATGTCTGATGGACACTAGAGTTTGAAAACTTGAGTACTTTTGAAAAAATTAACTGGTAAAAGATACACCTATTAGGTATCTTAACCAGATAAAAAGAATATTAAAAAATGTTTAGCCATATAATAAAGTATTTTATGTTTTATTTGTTTTCTGGGAGATTAAATTTAAACAAAATATTATTAGGCTTTACTCCAGAATAAAATTAAAAAGTTTATTTAACATTTTAAGAAAATTAAAACTTTTATACAATATAAAGAACTATTCTGCTCTTACACAATATAATAAAAGTAACTGTTACTTTAAAAGAAATAAAATAATGAAATATTCAATATTTTTTCAGTTTTCTAACAAGTTTATAAGTAAGTTTTTAGGTAAACTGTTTACCACATTTTTGGTAAACTATTTACCACATTTTTGAGACGCAATCATTGGCCCAGTTCTCGTCTGGCGTCTTGTTAAGTTTTTATTTTATTGCATTAAAATTATTTCAACCGAGTGTCAATGAACCTTTGTTTATAGATTGAAACCTTTGTATTGTAAGTAACTTAATATTGAATATTTCATTATTTTATTTCTTTTAAAGTAATAATAACTTTTATTATATTGTGTAAGAGCAGAATAGTTCTTCATAATGTATAAAAGTTTTAATTTTCTTAAAATGTTAAATAAACTTTTTAATTTCATTCGGGAGAAAAGCCAAATAATATTTTGTTTAAATTTTTGTTTTCTTAAATTACAAGTAAAATCTAACCTACTTTATTTAACATCTTATATATACAGGATCAGCTAAATAAGGTAACACATAGGCAATGTGAGGAAAAGAGACAGTCTAACGTGAAAACCGGCATGTAAACATTTCGGATTGGATAACTAATCGTACATTTTTTTGTTTTTGCTGTACTGGCCGATATACCTTTAACTATGGCTTATACAGTATTTAGATTTTGTACAGAACTTGGAACTTATTGAGATCTCCATTCTTATTGCGGCAACCCCACAGGCAAGCATAATTTAAGTATTGAACTTGGCTTACCTTTTTCACATTTATGTTTTTGGTGGGATAGTTTCTCTCTAAAACCAAAAATATAAATATCAATTTTAGTTCAATGCCATATCGATTTAGATACACTTTTTAGCGCAAAAAATAATTTGTGAAAATTATTATATTATATCAAAAAAAAAAACCTTAAACTGGAAACAAAAAGATTATTTTAATAGTTTATGATAAAAAACAGGCCCAAATGGAAAGAAAATTGGAAATAATTTATATGTCGTTTAGAAGTTTCCCAATTACTTAAAATTTAAGAACATATTTCTAGGTTATTATTCTTTGCTAGGAAAGCTTTTAAAGGTACTCGTACAACGGGTTAGATCGGAAGTTGTCGGGAAGTGTGAAGTTAGACCAAAATCCATCAACCATTGATGGGAGTAGCCAGTATGGTCGTTGTACGGGGTGCGTTCGATTCTGTTCATTTAAAACCCACTAAAGTATTTAAAACTTTGTTAAATTACCACGAAAGATTTTTGAAGGTTAGTTTTTGTCATATTTTTGACAGTTTTTAATAGTGGTATTCTTTCGAGACATGATCAGTGAACCAAGTGAGGGAAATTAAACTGTTAACATTCTTTTAAAACCTATGTGGCTAACTTCATTCTAAATGTTTATTACTTGCAAGTGAAGGACAGGCAATACGGATTTCGTCACAAGAGATCTACAGCAGATCTTCTTTCCTTCGTTTCACACAACTGGAATAAGTCTCTTGAGTTTCTAGGTGAGTCCCAGATCGGTGCTCTTGATAAATCCAAAGCTTTTGACCAGGTCTGGCATGACGCACTTCTCAATAAACTTCCCTCCTACGGTCTTCCAACTAAACTCTGCTCTTGGCTCTCCAGTTATATTTCTAATCGACGTATATCAGTCATTGTTGATGGCCACTCTTCAGGCTTTCACGACATTAATGCTTTAGTGCCTCAAGGTTCAGTACTAGCACCAACTTTGTTTCTTCTTCACATAAACGACTTCTTTCTTCCACAACCAATCCCACTCATAGTTATGCTGACGATAGTACCCTTCACTCCACTTTTCAGGTTCTCAAACCAATCTCTCAACCCGACTTGGAAAGCAAACGCAGAGCGATGCAGATATCTCTTTCACAGGATCTCAATTTGATATTGGATTGAGGCGCCAAAAATCTCGTTTAATTTAATGCATCCAAAACACAATCATGTTCCTTGTCGCGAAAAAATCATCAAACACTCATCCTTCTGCTTATGAGTGGCCAGGTTTTGCAGAGCGGGGACACATTTAACCTTGTGGGCATCACATTTGAGAATAACCTTAACTGGCATAAACACATTGTATCTATAGCCACCGCGGCTTCAAAAGCTTGGATTTCTTTTCCGAGCCAAAAAGTATTTTTCTTCTTCCAATTTATACACTTTGTATGTGTCCCGAATTCGACCCTCTCTGGAATATTGTTCTCATGTCTGAGGAATGGCATCCCCTACAATCCTCAGCATTATTGATGCCATTCAAAGAAGAGCTGTTCGTCTTATTAATGATCCTTTACTAACTGAAAGACTTCCTCTCTTTGCCCATCGTCGAGCTGTGGGAGATTTATCGCTCTTTTATAGATAGTTTTACGGCTTCTGCTCCGACGAATTACCCAGTATAGTCTCTCTACTACACACTAGTATTATTAACGCCATTTTTTGTTGTCAATACGGTTCAAAAAATTTAAAAACATTGTATCAAGTTCGAGAGAGTGTCTGTCTTCCACAACCAATCTCTGGTATAGCTCTCCAAATCTTTAAGTATTTAAGTTTGTGTTACAAACTCCCCTTTACTTTGCTGAAGATATCGACGCCCACGATACGTTAGCATTTAGGCTTTCAGCTTTTGTGGGCTGCCTAAAAATAAAAAAAAGATCCCCACTAATCCTTGAACGGGTCTTGAAAAATTACGTGATTTTTTTCTTTTTAAAAAGCACTAATAAATAAATTGTCTAAAAAAATGGGATAAGCCAAAGACAATTGTAGTTTCACCACAAATTATCAGAATATAAAGATGCGAAAGTGCGGCAAATTACGCTTACTTGTTTCTATGACCTTGAGAAAGAATAAATGGAACATCTGCACTAATGTATGGATCGTAATATTTTAAATTTGTAAAAGGTTAAACCGCACCAAGACGCTAAGGAGAGATAGACTTTTATAGTAACTAATAATGCAGCTTTTTTTATGTGTGGAAAATGGAACAAAAGAATAATACACTAATTGGGAATTTAAATATTTCTTTATTAGAAAATATTACAAACTAAAATTTTAGCCATTCTTTAAACGGTAAAATATTGTTAGTAGATGTCACTTTTAGATCAACTTGTAATAAAATGTCTATACCTGGTTGGACGAAACATTTTTAAAAACGATTAAACTAATGGGGGTTTAGAATGTTTAATAAAAAGCCATTTAAAAAAAACCTTGCCTAAAAACTGCTTATTAAATTAATTAATGGTATTCCGTTTTTTAGCTTAATTGTGTATTAAAAAGTTTTGTGTAACTGGGGGTTGAAACATAATAATTGAAAGCCGAGTAACACAAGTTTCTAAAGAAACCCCGACGCAATCTTTTAAAGCAATGCAGATATGTTGCCTTAGTAATAAGCAAACCTAATTGATTTTTTTTTGGAAGTATGTAATTTTTTAAATACTGAAAAAACACCTTGTTTTTTAACTTGAAATATAGTCTTTTAAATGGCAGTGCGGCTATAAATAAAAAAAAACATTTTCCTGTGTTTTTGGCACATACTGATTAATATTAATAACTTTAGTAACATGTCTAAGTAATTTGTAAAAGCTTTGTATTTATGTTAAATCGTCTTAAAATAATAGTGGTCCTTTGGGAATCTAAAAAGTGATCCGCTCCCGGTGATGAAGGAACAGAATAAATATACACATTTATATCCCATATTAAACGGTATAAAAATTTAACAAGACACTATACTACCACTTTAATAATAAAAACATAAAAGTTGACAAACAACTAAACACAATTAACTAACTTATGCTCACGTTCTATACCAACAAAAGTATGGGACTAACTGACACCTAGATGAGCATTAGGTCACGTACTAAATCGTGGGGTGTATATCCACCACGCAGTGGGAGGGACAATAGTGGTGAGAGATTTCAACGAACACGCTTAGTTTCGCATCTGGGTATTCTGATAATTTGTGGTTTCACTATAGACACCCAGAACAATGATAAATTTTTGGTCATCAGCCTGGATGCTCGCTTCGTGGAATTTATGAAGGGAGTATCCATTGAGTACACAAGTAAACAGTACGTATAATTTGCCGCTTCATAAATTCAGCCAAGCCAGCGTCCAAACTGATGACCAAAAATTTAGCATTGTTCGGGAAGTCTATAGTAAAAACTATAATTGTCTTTGGATAAGGCAAATGAAAAAAGCAATATATATTGTCAAAACTTTTATCTTATTTACTTCTTTATTGACAATTCGCATAAAATACAATTTTATACTATTTGATAGGCATTTAATAATGATAAAGATATTATTATTATTAAAAGCTTAGATATGCTTCCTCTTTATTTCTAAATATTTTAATATAATATTTTATTTGATGTGTTACGAGGTTTTACGGTTCAGTAGCAATATGAAAGCGAAAAGTTTAGTTTCGTTAGGTCAAATTGAAAATTGTACTTTGATCTTTTCAGTCAATTACATTAATGAGGTAATGCCTTTAATTTCATTAATTAATTATTTAATTTAAATTATTTTTGTTTTAACTTTGCAGTTTTTTTGGTATTTTATTTAGTAAAACATATAGATTTTTGAAAAACTTGTGTATTCTTGCACAGGCTAAGTATTATAGACTTGGCCAAAATAATTTACTTTTATTATTATTATTTTTTCTAAATATATCGAAAATATACAGGGTGTTCATTTGAAAACTTTCCACTCAAGTTATCTTCGAAACGAGACAGATTTGAGAAAATCGCCGAAACACGTCAAGATATTTATTGAGGGGGAACGTTTTTACAAAAAATTGACGGCGCCCCTTTAACCCCTTAACCACCAGGGCCACCACCCCAAAATTCTTAAATGAGAAGGCGGGTCGAGTGATACATCATTTTAAAGCTCCTGACGAGTACTTTATAACCCTAGAATATGAAGTCAATATCTTCACCTATTACAAAATGGCGGTACTTTAAAATTACCTAAATACCTGATTTGGATGGTCATATTTCCGAAACTAATAAAGTTAGATGTACTTAATGTGGTATTTTCTTAAAGCTCATTTAAAGATCTTTTAATGGTAAAATAATATACAGGGTTCTTAAATAAAAAATATGTACTTTTTCTTCTACCCTGTATATTACTACCAGTATCACCATTAAAAAGACCTTTAAAAGAGCTTTAAGAAAACACCACATTAGGTACATCTAACTTTATTAGTTTCGGAAATATGACCATCCAAATCAGGTATTTAGGTAATTTTTAAAGTACCGCCATTTTGTAATAGGTGAAGATATTGACTTCATATTCTAGGGTTATAAAGTACTCGTCAGGAGCTTTAAAATGATGTATCACTCGACCCGCCTTCTCATTTAAGAATTTTGGGGTGGTGGCCCTGGTGGTTAAGGGGTTAAAGGGGCGCCGTCCAATTTTTTGTAAAAACGTTCCCCCTCAATAAATATCTTGACGTGTTTCGGCGATTTTCTCAAATCTGTCTCGTTTCGAAGATAACTTGAGTGGAAAGTTTTCAAATGAACACCCTGGTAGGTTAAGGGTGATCAAATAAAAATATCGTAAAGATTTAAGCTCTAATATTAACCTTTAGAGGTCGCTCTTCTTAAATTTAGATTTTTCATTTGTACTATAATTTTTGCGTCAAAGCTTCCTAACTATCGAGGTGAACAAAATTATGTACACATGTATCTTTAGAGAATAAATTGCCTCACAAATAAACGGGTTATGGAAAATTTTTTCCCGACGAACCGTTTTCAAATAATCAAGCTTTAAACATTAATATATTTTTTAGATTTACCTTTTTTATTTTGGAATTTTGTAACTAACGAAAAATAAATATATAGAAAAAACAACACGGATTCTTAAAGAAAATTCAATGCTTTAAGAAAAAGGTGTCTTATTGTTTTTAAATAAAATCGTTCTTTAAAATTTTCACAATTAAAGGTAAAAAAAATAAATTACGGTTTCCTTCATTTTTAAACCAAGTTTTTACACTCGTTGGAACAAATTTATATATTACATTATCGAAAATCATAATTTTGTTAATATTATCTCTTAGTTTCATAATATATTTTATGTTTTACCCATCTATTATTGATCTGTAATACCTTAGAAACGGAATATGTTATGGTAGCAGCAATAATACCTGCTATTACATCTAGGGCATTATAAGCGGGCATTATGATAATGCCCGCTTATAATGCCCTAATGCGCTAATATGGAAATTTTATTGCTTATAATAATAATAATAATAATATAATAATAATAATAATAAATGCCTTTTATTAATACTAATAATATACAGTGGGAAAAAAATTAAAATCAATTGCCAAAGCCTGGCGCAGTCTAGCTTTATTAGCTACTCTACTGAACCAGGCCAAGGCAAAGAGTAAAAATATAATTTTATTATTAATTTAATAAGTACTTAAAATAAACAAAGTTACCTAAAGTAAACTAAAATCTAAAATGAATAAATATTAAAAAATATCATTCAGCGAGCATGCACTTTAAAATAAAACAAGACGACACGCCATCAATCATTTCATTCAAAGGAATGTTTAAAATACATTAATTGTTATGTTGACGGTCCAATAAATGCCTTTTATACCTATAGTTAAAGGTAGATAATTTAAGATATAATAATTCAGGGGGTATTGAGTTGTAGTGCCGAACGGCATTATAAGTAAATCCGCGCCGAAAAATGGCACTCTGATGATGTGGCATTGTTAGCCTATATATATCTCTAATATTTCTGTCATGTATATCCCGACGAAAAGTTAAGCGTTCCCTAACCGATACCGGAGAAGAAGGATTATTAAATATTTTTAATAAGAATCTGCAAAAATGAAGATTTCTACGTTCATCCATTTTTAACCACTTTATTTCAGAGTATAAGTGAGAAACGTGATCATATTTTCTAATTCCATACACAAAACGTACACACATATTCTGAACCTTCTGTATCCGTGACCTGCCTTCCTGGTCAAGGCAAAAACCATACACAAAGTCACAATAATTAAAGTTTGATAAAACAAGGGATTCACACAAGTTTCTTCTTAGACCTTTGCTTAAAATTTGCCTATTATTGTATAATAATTTTAAAGAAATATACGTTTTTTGAAAAATATTTTTTAAGTGTTCCCTAAACCTTAACTGTGTGTCTAACAATAATCCCAAATTTTTTGCAACATTAACCACACTTAATCTTGAGCCATTTATTTGCACGTTAATTTCGTTTTCTAGAATTCTCTTTTTATTTTTACTTCCAAAAATAAGCACCTTTGATTTTAACGGATTCAGATGCAAATTATGACTAACGGACAGTTCACTCAAAATCTTTAAATCTCTATTCACATTTAACTCAACCTCCCCACAGTCCTTAGCGTCAAAAGAACAATAAACTTGTGTATCATCCGCAAACGCTTGCACACTACAATAAGTCAATGATTTTAAAATATCTGAAGTATACACCAGAAAAAGCAATGGACCCAAAATGGAACCCTGAGGTACACCTGAAAACACCCCAACCTGATCCGAATATTTATTGTCTGAATATATTTTTTGATACCTTCTGGTTAAATAGGACTGTATGAGAAAATAAGCAGCACTATCAAACCCATAATACTTCAATTTAGAAATAAGCAGTGAATGATTTATTGTATCAAATGCCTTTGAAAAGTCTAAAAGAATCAACATACTGCTCAATCCCTTATCAGAAGAACGAATAATATCATCAATCACATTTATCAGAGCTACCACAGTATCCAATTTTATTTCTCTCACAATAAAGACAAAGTTTATACAAACATATGTATTAAAATAAAATCAATAACTTACCAGTTCCTGAAAATATGCCATTAAAACGGTTTCGGTTATTTGAAGAATTGCGTTCGCATCTTTCCAAATACCAAATATGCCATACTCCCGATCATACTGTTGCCTTGATTTAACTGGCAAAGATTTTCGGTCGCTTTTATGGCCTTTTCTCTTATATTTTGTGGAATTTCTTCCATTTTGAGCAAATCGTTAAATAAAAATCCCAACTGACTAACTGATAGAAACATCAAAGTCAAACTTAACACCAGTCATTATCTACTTACGTATACAGGTACAGGTGCAACTTATTTTTATATTGCGAATAAATAATGTAATTAGTCATTGAAAAACTCTTTTTGGATAAAACATAAAGCATTGTATGCACCTCGGGCTTTACTGGACTATAATGCCCATCAGGTCGAACTAGTAACGCCCTTGATACATAAATAGCTATAAACTTATTCTAGGCTAATAGCTATTTATTATACGAAAACGTAGATTTACTCACCCTCAAGACAGTAAATCTACCTTTTCGTATAACAGATAGCTATCAACCAAGAATAGGTTTTGTGTATATCATGTGATTTAAAAATCGATCACGAAACTTAAGGGGGTAATTCTACTTGACAAAATAAGGGTAGAGCTTCATATAAATTTATTTCAAAATGTCCCTCGTTTTCGAGTTACAAGCCGTCAAAGTTTAATTTTTAATTTGGTTTTTTCGCCATATTGCATTTATTTTTTAACCAATCCAGTTGATATTTGGCACACAAATCGAGCTTTGCAGATTCTAAAATCTTAAGACAAAAGTACTTTTTTTCAATACCGCCATAGGGCACTTTACCTAAAACTTAAAATTTATTTACATCATAACTTTTTATTTTGACAGATATCGCAAAGCTGGGGGCGCCATTTTATAGACAATCAAAAACCTAAAAATAAGGTACTCTTTATTAAAGTCGATAAACCTCACCGTTTAGGCACCAATAGACATCAAATTTTTCATCAATTTCAATCAAATTACCTACATACATACAAGGTGTCCAGTAACTCAACCGACTAACTTTACAGGGCGATTCTGCAACAGAAAATAAGAAAAAAACTTCATATAAACATATGTCCTAAACGTCTTAGTTTTTTGAACTACGTTGTGTTAAATATTAAAAAAAAAAAAATTCGATGACGTAGTATATCAATTTGTTTCAATGAGTGAAAAAAATTTGGTTTAAAAATTTAAAAAACAGTTTTTTTTTCTTTAACTTAAATTGTAAATAACTTAAAAAATATATTTTATTTAAAAAAAATCTTTTTGTAGAGCATTAAATTCCCTTTTATGCCTATGTTTTTTTCTATTAATTTATTTTTTCGTTACTTAAATACAAAATTCCAAAAAAAGGTAAATCTTAAAAATATATCAATTTTTAAAGCTTGTTTATTCGAAAACGGTGCGCCTGGCGAAAATTATCAATAAGACTCTGTAGACAATTTAATTTTCCAAAGAAATATGTGCACATAATAATTGGTAATTTTCTAGAAAATGGGAGCAACTCGATTTTGACGAAATTTGGTATACGGGGTTTTGAGGCGCTGATCACGAATCTGAAAGAATTATTTGGCGGAAACGTTTCGTTCTCGAGATATCCATCATCAAAGCTGATATTTGAACTAACCTTATTTTCACTATATTCCCCTTCTTTTGCACAAAATTCTTGATTTAAAGCCAAAGTTGTCACACAATATTTAATTTTCACCTTTTAAAACCCCGTTTTTCTACTTTTTTACATTATTTTTGCATTAAATTGCGTGGCTTTTCTTTGATAATCCGGCAACCATACATACACATAGGGCTTCATGGCAAACTGGGATTAAAATGATTCAAAGTATAGCTATGCAGTTTAATGCAAAAATAATGTAAAAACGTAGAAAACGGTGTTTTAAAAGGTGAAAATCAAATATTGTGTGACACTTTAGCTTTAAATCAAGAATTGTGTGCAAAAAGAAGGGGGAATATAGTGAAAATAAGGTTGATTCAAATATCAACTTTGATGATGGATATCTCGAGAACGAAACGTTTCCGCCAAATAATTCTTTCAGATTCGTGATCAGCGCCCCAAAACCCCCGTATACCAAATTTCGTCAAAATCGGAGTTGCTCCCATTTTCTTGAAAATTACCTAATTTTTTTACCTCTATATTTAGGAAGCTTTGACGCAAAAATGAAAGTAACGTATGTCCTAAAAGTTTTGGCACACAATATTTATCTTGGTATACGATGAAGCTGCGTTTGAGAGTATTTGGGGCACTTACGTCTCTTTCGATATTTAAGACCATTCCTCCTCAATTCCAACGATATCGTACTCTTAGAAGATCTGTATTGCCTAGCCAGTCTCCTCGTTGACATTCCAATCTGGTTTTTGCTCTTCTCACCAATCTCTCTGACCTCTGTGCGGTAAATGCACGTGGCCTTCCACTTTTTTGAGATTCCTGCTCGCACTCCGCTATTGTTCTATAAATGGTTCTGCGTGAAATGTTTTCATTCTGGAATATTCGACAGATTTCAGCTTTGGGTATCCGCCCAACTAACTTGAAGATACTTTTTCTTATTTCTAATTTATAAGACATCTTAAAGCGAAAACTTCAAAATAAATAAATCTCAACTGACAGTTAATAAAGTAAATAAACTTTTGTTTTCAAAGGCAACTTGATATTATTTTGTTTTTGTTAAATTTAAAGACAATGAGTTTTGTGCCAAAACTTTTAGGACATAAGTTATTAATAAAAAAAGTAAATTAAAGGGAAGGAACCTCTAAATTTTAATATTTAGGGCACAAATCTTCACGATATTTTCTTTTTGTCACCCCAAACAATATTTTCGATATATTTTGCAAAATAAATAAAAAGTCGATTTTTATTGCCCAGTCTACTAAGTAATCTATTAATACCACGTATCAACCCGCAAAAATCGGATCAAGGTCTATTTTCTACTGAAGCAACGAGAAAAGTTGCGCCCTGTTGTAATGAAAATTTTGATCGGTAAAAAATTAAAGAGCAAAAAAGTCTGTAGGTTCAAATTTCCGCTCCTCTCCTTCACTTTGCGCCCCTCTTCTTGCATAATTTGGTTTAAACCATTACTCAACTATTAAAGAAGACCTTAGTTTTACTTGCTTTCACAACGGACGGAGGTAAACGGGGCGCGAAAGATCTCTTTTACCTGCACGCCTGTAAGGTCACGTTTATATCATAGGTAAATGGGGCGCCAGCCCTTTCCGAGAGGGGTGTGGGTCAGGGCAGGTAAGAATTCCTATAATTCACACTAATAATTTGAATTTTATATATATATATATATATATATATATATATATATATATATATATATATATATATATATATATATATATATATATATATATATATATATATATATATATATATATATATATATATATATACATTTTAATAGTGAGAAAATGTCGCTATCAGTAATTGAAAGTGTGAGTGGAAAAGATTTAATAGCCTACAAAAATTTTACATTTTCCAAAGACAGAGTCTTAAAAAGTGGTGCGACATCGTGGAGGTGTAGCCGCAAAAGGCTAAATTGTAAAGCCAAAATTTATACTCTTGGACCTGACAACCTAATCGCAAAAAAAGATGACGTTCACAACCATGAAGCAGACGAACAAAAATTAAATAGATGCAATAAATGTTTCGTAATTTTAAAAATAGACCAACATTTTATTTCGATACCTTTACTTTAAAGAAAACATTTGCGCCCCGTTTACAAAGTTGCACACTGTCAAGCCGTTCAAGGAGGTCACTTCCAACATTTAATTAAATAGGTTAAGTGTTTACAATGTTATTTTGTGTCAATTCTGTTTTTATTAATAGGTGTTTTCATATTTTAAAAGTTAATAAATATTTACGTTATTTTTTTAAACCCTTGTATCTTTTAAACTAGAGAGTTTAGGTATGGCATATGTTACACAGTCATA
>JACEGR010008321.1:0-38307 GCA_014170235.1 Listronotus bonariensis
TTTTACGATTAAAAGCAAACCCGCTACTGACCAGCTCTTTAAATCCCTTTAAATACATATGTTTACCTTCTGTCGCTAGCTCAAAAACAGCTGAAAGCAGTTATAACACGTGGTTAAGTCAACAAGCTTGAGAAAGTTGCCAAATTTATTTTGTTCTTTACCAGTTTATCTATGGGTTTTTGCTGTTTCAATTCGATCAGACGAAAACTTACATGATTCACAAATTATCCTTTATTACGCGCTTACTACCAGGTTGTTTGACGTATAATGAATGTAAAGATTGACTTATTTCCACAAATCAAGTGCACTTTGTAGGTGGTTAATTACTTTACAAATTTTTAAACACTGCGACGTTCGACATGTATCGCATAAAGAATTGAATTAAAATACACAAAACGGTATTTTTATTGCAAAGACACTATTAAAACAGATTTTCACTGCGTTTTAAATAAAGTTTTTGTTACATTTCGCTTTTCTTTCATCAGAAATTAGAGTTGGACAGACAGACAGGTGGTTTCACACAAGATCGTTTGACTGAGGTAAGGTTGCCTCATTACGTCACATATGTGCCGCACTGCACTAGTTCCTTGGCGCCCAACATAGCAAACAAAGAATAATCTCATCGTTAAATAATTTATTAATAGGAAATAAAGAAGTTACGGTAACAACTGGAATTAACAGTATTTAAAGTATTTTTTAATATTGACAAAAAACACAAACTACACTGTTAAAAACTTCATTAAATAATGACAAAATACATATGTGACGTATGGTCCGCCATGTTTGCAAGGCTTACGAGGCAACCTTACCTGATCCGGCGATCTTACCACGATCAGAACAAGATCGACGACTTAAACAAGAGTATAAACAAGCCTTACTGTATGGCGAACTCCTTGACCTTCAATTTTGCTCGTGTGTGAAGTTTTAACAGTGCAACAGTTTGTGTTTTGTCAATATTAAAAAATACTTTTAAGCCTGTTAATTCAGTTGTTACCGTAACTTCTTTTATTTTCTATTAATAATTATTTCCATAACACCCTGTATATTAAGAGAGCACTTCCGCGGTGGTCCTATAAAAAAAATCAAGTCCGGATTGCAAGATAGAAAGGTACTGGACCTATTGTTTTCTCTCTGCCGTACGTTGTTCGTGCGACAAAGCTGTACTAGCGCCACCTAGTGGGGTAACGTTAAACAAATATCATAATAACACGAGGGCCGTTAACAAAATTTACTCTTTTACCGAACTAAAGATAAGACTGCAGTACTGGTGTGTCTGAAAAACCGCGAAGCCGACGTTGAGGGACAGGTTGCGGTGCACCAGGTGCTCAGTGGATCGTTTTCGACGTGAAATTTTGATTAAGTGCCTCTAAAAACCTCCCATTACGATTTTCGGTTTATCTTTTTCGATTCTGTCAGGAAAAGCTACGGAGATGACGTTCAGGGTTAGGTTCCGGTGCAAAGTGTTCGGGGTTGTTTTCATCGACATAAAATTTTTCGAAATCATCGTCCTACAAAACGTCCCCACGATGATATTAGTCTTGTAACAGTTTTGTAACTACCGCTTAAAACATGGATAAGGAAAAGTAGCTAGGAAAAGTAGCTACTTGAAACATGTTTAAAAATAAAAAAAAAACTTTATTTCTGTTTCCATTGCTTTTGAACCCATATTAGTGTGACTGTTTTTGTAAAACAAATACTCTTTCGTATTAGAAAACTGAAATAATTGTGCAATATTACTCACACACGGCACAATAAATCACTATTGCACAATAAAAATCAAACTGTTTTTGATTGAAACAATATATTGTACAAGCTCTCCATATTAACCACAAACGGTCAATAATATTGTACAATATTATTGCGCAATAATATTGATCGTCTGTGGGCTGCTTTAAGCACTCATTTGACTCTTGTGGTATCGATAGAACTATCTTTAATAAACTTTCCAATAAATCGACATCCAGGTATATGGACAGCAATTCTCCAGACAACCTAATCCACGTCTGAGTGGCCGTACATAAGGCCGAAAGGGTCGTTTATTCAGCGTAATTAAAGGGACTTTATATCTGCTGTAGCCAGTCAGCCGATTTATTGCTGACTGTCCTTCGCCAGTCGTATTTCTCTATTAATTTGTTGCTACTCCGGGTTTAGTATCAAGACCGGTAAAGTTAAAGGCTGGCAAACGAATATTGTTATTTATTATACGGAGAAAAACTTTGGATTTTAGGTCGTGGTTGAGTTGTCTCGCGACGCGAAGCGAGGGAGACAAAAAAACGAGAGCTAACATGTGTTCAGTGTATAATTCATTATCTTTTTCTGTGACGGGAAAAACGACGATTTAATGTTGAAAACAAAGTCGGTCTATATAGGGTCGCGACATTCGGCCATATTGCTTTGACGTGCTATGACGTCACATCTCCCATTTTTCGGCCATGTTGTTCAGTGCGGGAGATATACAGTTTATTGTATTAGTAGAATAACCGTTTACACAACAGCTTTTAAATATTATTAAGTTGTAAATTCTTTTACTTTAAATAAAAAATATTTGAATTACATTTTTCAACAAATATCACTTCCAAAACAATGCAAAGTGAAATGCGCAATTTCTAGACGCCACTGGATCAGCTAGTTGATTTTTCCCAGTCTTGCCAATTTTTCTCCGTGGAGTGCCCTTCCTGCGTCCCCGACCTCGAACCGCCTAAAAGTGGAGGATATGTCGCAACCTTATAAATATAAACTAACCTCGGTTGAAACCACATATTATTAAAAAAAAAAAACAGAAAATTAATAATGTGAAATTTAAGGTTTTAAACTAGTCGTCTGTTGTATGTAAAACGACAGCAAATTTAATGTACCTTCTTATAAAATATCTGTCAATGTAATTCTGTGATTTGACGTATTGGAATTAAAAATTTTGAACCTAATGGTGTTGTTATTTTAAATCTTATAAGGTTAAAAAATGTCTGATTGTACTTTAAATATAAAGAAAAAGTAAGTTTTATAAAATAAAATCTTATAAATTAAATATCTAACTTTACTTGGGTGTATGTAAAAAGACCAGGCTAGATAATTTTGAAAGGAAAAAAAGTATAGTAGAATGAGACCCATTGTAAAAGGTAGAAAATATAACAAAATTTATAGGAAAAATAAATTCCACTCGATCTCTGGTCGGGAAGGGGGAAGAGGGAGGGGTTAAGGTGTTAAATACGGGTTTTCTAGATTTCCGGGCAAACTACTAGCTTAATGGAAAAAAGTTAAATTGCAAAGTTGTAGGCAATGTAAAGTTGTACAACTTTTGTATTTAGCTTTTTTACATAACCTCTCAATTTATGTAACAAAATTAAAAAAAAACATATTTTCGGTTTTTTATTTTTATCTTTACAAAAACAATTATTTTTCACTGAAATTTGGTGAAAAGGTTTCTTTATTTGTCCTAAATAGACTGTAATTTTTTGGTTTTAAAATATTTTTTTATACATTTTTTGACTTAATATTGAAAAAGTACCCATATTTTCAATCGAAAATTCACGTGTCAAAATATCGGCAATTTTTAAAAAGTGGAATGTCGTTTTTTTCGTGCGTAGAGGACTACAAAAACCCGGAGTGGCGGTTAGAGGTGCCGTACGGACGTTTTTACCTTCGGGGATCAAGGAAAGATTCACGCTAAATTGACGGCATCTTTCTTCTGGATCTAAGCGCTGTGAGCGAAGATTCCTATAAGCTGATGGTATCCTGTGTGGTAGTGAACACGAGGTATTTCTCAAATGGCGGGAAATAGATGGGCGTGCCATGGGAACTGTCAATATTGAAAGTGAAGGATATACGTAACACCAGTAGCAGGTCTTGGTTTGACACCTGACAAGTTATGCATTGCATAGATTGTAGAATTATTTTTGTTTTCTTTTTGGAATTTCTGGGAGCTACGAGCTCGATTATCTAGATTTGCCGCCGACGAAGCCCTGGAAAGCATAGTCCGGAAGGGGGAGAGTGGTGGATTGGACTTGAAGGGACCAAAACCAAGAAAAAAAAATATATATATATATATATATATATATATATATATATATATATATATATATGTCAATATAATTTTGTAATTTAATGGATTTAAATTAAAAGTCTGAAACCTACTATGATTGTTTAATAGTAATTTTAAATATTATAACGTTAAAAATTGTCCGATTGCACCTTTGATATAAAGAATATGAAATATTTGTATAGTAAAATAATCTTAAATTAAATATCTCCCTTTATCACTGGGAGAGAAGTACTTAGGTTGTTGACTTTAAACGTTATACTCCGCGTTTTGTTAGGCCATAAACGGAAAGTTCTAAAAATGTTTTAACGGTGGAAAATAAGCGCTTAGTCAGCGTCCAAATTTGAACCACGAACTGCAACCGCGAACCACTACGACAGCCCCGTCTAGATTTATATACAACGACCTGCAACCGCAACCGACCAGTTTTTGTGATGTTACTTTACCGACAAGCTGTGGATCGGGGCAAACCTTGAGCTGTGACCCTTATCTGGTCCACAACGGCGTTCCCTCCGACGCACTATGGGATAGAAATTAATTTTTTTGGTCAAAATTATAAAACTTACAATCTAACTTAAAAATGAGGTGCTTTTTACTAAAAAAATATTATAAATTATTACAAATGCTTTTTGGAAACCTAAAACTTATTATATGTTATTATAAATTTACACCCCTTAACATTATTATTTTTTATTGTAGGTACAAAATAAACTAAAATATCAGTTTGTTTGGTTAATTCGGTAGTATTCTAATCAGTAATCCGATGATTAATATCTCAAATGATATACAGGGTATGACAATAGGTATCATTTTTTTAAATGGAATACCCTGAATATTATATCACCACCAAAAAACCTTTTAAAATGCTCTAAAAAATACTACATTTGATGTGTCTATCTCAATTAGTTTCAGAAATATGACCATCCAAATCTGAAAAATAATTTTAAATTATTCTTAAAAGCGTAATAGAGATTCATCTTCCCAACGTTCTTTATTTTTTAACGTATAAAATAATTAAAAAACACTTTTTTGTTGGGTAGATTTTTGTAAAATCCATATCTTTCATCAGAATGCTTTTATCTTTTAGGATATACAGTGTAGGAAAAACATATTAATTTTTAAAATGGAAAACCTTGTAAATTATAAAAAAATCTTGTATCAGTCCTTACACTCAGAAGTAGCAAAAAGTAGGAAGGCAATTGTAAGTACAAAAACTAATAAAGAAAAAGGTAAAAAAATCTTTGACAAAAGAAGCGAGACTTCGCGAGACTGCATCGGAAACACAACACTGGCTCTTACTCTTTTACTTTTTTAGTAAACAAGGCTAATAATAAACTAAGTAGATTAAATGTTGTATATTTATGTTTACTTAAAATACATTTTCAAGTTTCTTATTACCCCAATAGAAGTCGTCATATCCTTTTATGATTTTGCATACAGGTAGTTTGGAGTTTCTACTTTGAAACACACAGCATGAGCCATTAAAATTTCAAAGTTGCTTTTTGGCTAAAATAATGGATTTCTATCCCATAGTGTATCGGCGTGTCGCTGTAAAGGATAGCGGCGCCTTTGTATAAAATAGTCCGATTGCAGGCGGCCTTTTTTATGTTTTTTTGTATTATTTTCAAAGGGTACCGAATTTGCGCTTTTAAAATGTTCTTACTATACGGTTGCAGGTCGTAGTGTATACAAATCCTTACGGAGCTACCGGTGGTTCGCAGTTGCAGGTCGTGGTTCGAATCTGAACGCACCTTAAAATGGACCGGAACCTTTTACCCATATTTCTTAATAGACTGTGTTTAAAAATCGCCAATTGTAATTCCAGCCTGTAACTTTGTCGGCCTTTGGCTTTGCGAAAACGAGTAGCTCCGTACGTCCCTGTGCACCACTTAATCATATTATCGTTGGTTTTAATTGCCGGGTAATCTAGACTGGTTTGCGTACCGTTGGGCAATGTATGAGCCCGAAGATTAATGCTACTTTGTTTCACTTTTTAATAGGCTTCTGCATTACGACGACCGGATCTGGTCGTGACTTTATTGCTTTATGAGAAAGAGTCAAAAAAAAAACAAAACAGACTGGTACAGTATCCATGGTAAAGACGAGACTTAAAATCAAGTCGAAATAGCTATTTATGTATCAAGGGCGTTACTAGGACTATAATGCCCTGAAGGTCGAAATAGATTTCGACCTGATGGGCATTATAGTCCAGTAAAGCCCGTGGTGCATACAATGCTTTATGTTTTACCCAAAAAGAGTTTTTCAATGACTAATTACATTATTTATTCGCAATATAAAAATAAGTTGCACCTGTACCTGTATACGTAAGTAGATAATGACTGGTGTTAAGTTTGACTATGATGTTTCTATCAGTTAGTCAGTTGGCATTTTTTATTTAACGATTTGCTCAAAATGGAAGAAATTCCACAAAATATAAGAGAAAAGGCCATAAAAGCGACCGAAAATCTTTTGCCAGTTAAATCAAGGCAACAGTATGATCGGGAGTATGGCATATTTGGTATTTGGAAAGATGCGAACGCAATTCTTCAAATAACCGAAACCCTTTTAATGGCATATTTTCAGGAACTGGTAAGTTATTGATTTTATTTTAATACATATGTTTGTATAAACTTGATCTTTATTGTGAGAGAAATAAAATTGGATAAACAATAAAATTTCCATATTAGCGCATTAGGACATTATAAGCGGGCATTATCATAATGCCCTAGGTGTGATAGCAGGTATTATTGCTACCATAACATATTCCGTTTCTAAGGTATTACAGATCAATAATAGATGGGTAAAACATAAAATACGTTTTTTTAACTTGAAACAAAAATGAATTGGACAATAAAAACTAATGCTAAAAGATTTCAGTAACCAAAGAATCATTTTTTAAAAAGGTCTTGTAAATTAGTGCAGTTTAACGCTTTAGTGCCTCAGGGTTCAGTACTAGCACCAACTTTGTTTCTTCTTCACATCAACGACCTTCTTTCTTCCACCAAACAATCTCATTCATAGTTACGCTGACGATAGTACCCTTCACTTTACTTTTCAGGTTCTCAAACCAATCTCTCAACCCTACTTGGAAGGCAATCGCAGGGCGATGCAGATATCTTTTCACAGGATCTCAATTTAATATTGGGTTGGGGCGTCAAAAATCTCTTTTAATTTATAGCATCCAAAACACAATCATGTCCCTTGTCGCGAAAAAAATCATCAAACACTCATCCTTGCTTATGAGTGGCCAGGTTTTGCAGAGCAAAGACACCTTCCATCTTGTGGGCGTTACTTTTAAAAGTAACCTTAACTGGCATAAACACATTGTATCTATAGCCACAATTTCTACACTTTGTATGTGTCCCAAATTCGACCTTCTCTGGAATATTGTTCTCATTTCTGGGGAATGGCATTCCCTACAACCCTCAGCATTCTTGATGCCATCCAAAGAAAAGCTGTTCGTCTTATTAATGATCCTTTACTTACTCAAAGATTTCCTTCTCCTGCCCATCGTCGAGCTGTGGGAGATCTATCGTTCTTTTATAGATACTTTTACGGCTTCTGCTCCGACGAGTTATCCAGTATAGTCCCTCCTCTTGCAGCTCCCAATAGAGAAACTCGTGGTGCCGCACGTATGCATCCCTGTACGGTCCAATTGGACAGGTCCCGAACTTCCCATTTCGTTCGTTCTTTAATCCCTAGAGTTTCTAGACTGTGAAACCTACTGCCCGCGGAGGTCTTTCCTTCTCCCCCAAATCTTTAAGTTTTTAAGTCACGTGTTGACAAACTTTCTCTTACCTTGCTTAAGATTTTAAAAAAAGTTTGTACTGCATTTCATGTAGTATTTTCTGCAGAATAGGCAACATATGTTACATATCACACA
Source organism: Listronotus bonariensis (assembly GCA_014170235.1). Taxonomy (NCBI): domain Eukaryota; kingdom Metazoa; phylum Arthropoda; class Insecta; order Coleoptera; family Curculionidae; genus Listronotus; species Listronotus bonariensis. The sequence goes on from JACEGR010008321.1 coordinate 7,920, forward strand.
TTTTGTTTTTATAGAAAAATATAGACAGTAAAACAAAAACAAAGAGTTAATGTTTTTAATTTTTTAACGTTGGTTTAATCTTTTTCGATTGAAAATGATTTTGATTTAAAGAAAAATGTAAAATAAAAACATGGTGCTAAAAGATTTCAGAAACCAGAGGATCATAAAAAATAATATTCTGTAAATTGATGCTGTTTGTACTGTATTGCATGTGTGGAATCCAATCCCGCAAACACAGGATCCCGCAAATGCGGGATCCCTCTAAGTTTCTGCGAGATCAACATTGCGGGATTTTCCGTGCGAGATCTGCGGGATTCGATATTAAAATTCCGTAACGTGAACCATCGGCACTAAATTTAGAAGAGCAATTGAATCGTAGTCTTCTTACTGCCTGGGTATCAGAATCAAAGGCTTCTCCTATGACTGTACGAGCACTTGACCAGTTACTAGAACATGAAATGCTCCTTTTCGAATGCGAAGGGGAATAAAGCTATAGATATATGTACTTGGAAGCTGTTTACAACTGTGTAAAGTCTATTTCGCCGACAAGTGTCGAGGCTGAGCATGCGTTTTCAGCTGCAGGATATATTTGCAATAAACTAAGATCAAACTTAAAAGATGATACCTTGGATATGTTATCTTTTCTCCGAAAATACTTCCAAAAATTAATGCGACTAAGTGAAGTTGACAATTGACCTTTAAACTAAGTTTACCACAACTAAACTAACTAAACTAAATATAAGTAAACCACTAACGATTTTATTCAATTAAATATGGTAAACATAATTTTGCTAATAGACAAGGGCATACAAAATAGAAAAAAATGTTACCCAGTGCGGGATACGAACCCAGAGTTTCGACAAGGCATGCATTGCTTAATGCTGCTACCTAACCAACTAGGCTATTTCACCGCTGATCACTGGTTTATGCAATTAACATGTAAAGGTAACAAATATAAATAAATTAACTATTAACTAATTAATTATTATTAATTGTAGCAGACCTATGCTGGCAGATGTTGTTCACTTGCATTCACTACATTAAAATCTGCCTAGAAAATATTATTTCATTTGAGAGGGTATATTTTCTTGATGCCGGATCTTGACTATAAGTGTCAGCTCATCTGCAACATTGTATAGATACATGGTAATAACACCAGAAGGCATGCCTATAAAACTTGACGTTTCCTTGACACGAAAATTACCTTTGGACATCGCGTATTATAAAGTGAAATTAAAATTAAATGCTTTTATTATATTACTTATATGCACGTGGACGTATGTTCCAATTAACCATAATTAGCAAAGCAAATTGCGGTCGGAACATTGTCATCGCCGTCTGGCTGGTTTTTAATTGTTCTAAAACTTATTTTTGTAATTAATAAGTCAACCGCGAATTTGTAAAAGTTCCATCTAGTCGCGACGGGGTTTTTACATATTATGAATTAAAATTTTTAATGGACTTTCTAGTCATTTTAGTGTAAAAGGACACAGGCGCGGTAGGTTTTTTTTTTTAGATGGGGCAAATTTTTGTAAATACCCAATAATGCCATCATGTAACAAGCAAAATATATTTATTTACAACCATTATGTAATGTTGACATTTTCAACTTTTTAAAAGTTTGAAAGTGTCACTTTTCTATCTTGACTGAAGTTAGAGTATCCCTAGTAAGAGACGCAAAAATTTAAAAGTTTGCCAAATTGACATCTTCTCTGATGGTTAAGACATCTTTGTGACACCTTACGTGCGATAAATGTTTGGTGCCGAAATTATTTAACAAATTAAAAATAATTTTGTTGGGCAACCCTTTTAGACAAGAACTTTTCGAATAAAATATTTTTTGAAGAATCTAACGATACCAATGTATTTGAGATCGGATTAAAAATAAAGTCATAAATAAGGGACCTCCATACTTCCTCATACTTCCCCATGCTTCCCCATACTTCCTCATACTTTCCCATACTTCCTTATAATTTCCCATACTACCTATACTTCCCCCATACTTCCCAATACTTCCCCATACTTCCCTATACTTTCCTCATACTTCCACATTCTTCTTCATACTTTCCCATACTTCCTTATACATCCCCATACTTCCTCATACTTTCCCATACTTCCGCATACTTCCCCATACTTTCTTATACTTCCCATACTTCCTCATACTTCCCTATACTTCCCCAACCTTCTTCATACTTCCCCATACATCCTCATACTTCCGCATACTTCCCCATACTTCCTTATATTTCCCATACATCCTCATACTTTTTCATACTTCCTCATACATTCCCATACTTCCTGATACTTCTTCATTCTTTCTCATACTTCTTCATTCTTCTTTATACTTCCCCATACTTTCCTATACTTCCCCATATTTCCCTGTACTCTTATACTTCCTCATACTCCTTCATACTTTCCCATACTTCCCCATACATCCTCATACTTTCCCATACTTCCTCATACGTCCCCATACTTCCTCATTTTTTCTCATACTTCTTCATTCTTCCTCATACTTCCCCTATACTTTCCTATACCCCCATACTTCCCTGTTCTTCCTTATACTTCCTCATACTCCTTCATACTCTTTCCCATACTTCCCATACATCCTCATACTTTCCCATACTTTCCCATATCCCCATACTTCCTCATACTTTTCCATACCTGATACTCCCATACTTTTATACTTCCCTCATACTTCCGCATACTTCCTATACTTTCTTATACTTCCTCATACTTCCCTATACTTACCCATACTCCTTCTATACTTCTCCATACTTCCTCATACTTCCCTATACTTCCTCATACTCTCCCCAACCTTCTTCATACTTTCCCATACATCCTCATACTTTCCCATACTTCCCTATACTTCCCATATTTCCTATACTCTTCCCTATACTTCCTTATACTTCCTCATACTTCCTCCATACTTCCCCATACATCCTCATACTTTCCCATACTTCCTCATACGTCCCCATACTTCCTCATTTTTTCCTCATACTTCCCCATTCTTCCTCATACTTCCCTATACTTTCCTCATACTTCCAACCTTCTCATACTTTCCCATACTATCCTCATACTTCCGCATAATTCTGCCATACTTCCTTATATTTCCCCATACATCCTCATACTTTTATACTTCCTCATATATTCCCATACTTCCCATATCCTTTCCTATACCCCATACTTCCCTGTACTTCCTTATACTTCCTCATACTCCTTCATACTTTCCCATACTCTCCCCATACATCCTCATACTTTCCCATACTTCCTCATACGTCCCCATACTTCCTCATACTTCCCCATACTTCCTCATACTTTCCCATACTTCCTCATACTTCCCGATACTTCCTCATACTTCCCCATACTTCCTCATACTTTCTCATACTTCCCATACTTCCCTATCTCCATACTTCCCCATACCCTTGCACCTAGATGCAACACTAAAAATGGCTCTCAAAAAATCAAGTGCGTTAAAAACTTTTCAAAATGTTAAATTACTATTTAAAATTGTCTCAGGAATCAAAAAATGTTAAAATATACAGGGTGTTCCTTTTAAAAATAAAAATGGGAATTTTTGCGGTTAAACCGGAAGTAACCAAAAAGTGAGAATAATGCAAAACCCTCTTCTCTCCATACCTACTATACCAAGTTTTATTTTAATATGTGTAATATTCTAGAAGGTATGGCTTGTCTTATTAAATCGTTGACACCCGGTATACAATAACGTTGGTATCATATTTCTAGACTAATCATAATCAGCGAATTTGAGACTACATTGTATGCGGTACTGCGGTACCATTCGAATTCGCTTTGTTAGTTCATTGTCCTCCGGGTTACATAAATCGCCTTGTCTACGACCATACGTTTTAAATTCTTAGCTATTAAATTTTAGATAATAATACGTCTCAAGGACCATTTTTGTGAACGTTGCACTTTTACCTTGATGTGACGTATTTGTAAACATACAGGGTGTCCACTAAATCACTTTCAGCTCCATCATCCTTGTGATTTGCTTATTACGGCTCGTTTGATGGTTTTCGTCTGTTTACAGCATTTTACAGGGTGTCTCTATCGTCTAAGATCATACGTTTTAAATTCCTAGCTAATAAATTTTAGATAATAACGTCTCAAGGGCTAATTTTGTGAACGTTGCACTTTTACCTTGATGTGAAGTATTTGTAAACATACAGGGTGTCTACAAAATCACTTTCAGTCCATCATCCTTGTGATTTGCTTATAACGCCTCGTTTGATGGTTTTCGTCCGTTTACAGCATTTTACAGAGGTGTCTCTATCGTCTAAGATCATACGTTTTAAATTCCTAGCTAATAAATTTTAGATAATAACGTCTCAAGGACCATTTTTGTGAACGTTGCACTTTTACCTTGATGTGACGTATTTGTAAACCTACAGGGTGTCTCACGAAATCACTTTCAGTCCATCATCCTTGTGATTTGTTTATAACGGCTCCTTTGAAGGTTTTCGTCTGTTTACAGCATTTTACAGGATCTCTATTGTCTACGACCATACGTTTAAATTCTTAGCTATTAAATTTTAGATAATAACGTCTTAAGGACCATTTTTGTAAACGTTGCACTTTTACCTTGATGTGACGGATTTGTACAACATACAGGGTGTCCACGAAATTACTTTCAGTCCATCATCCTTGTGATTTGTTTAAACAGCTCGTTTGATGGTTTCGTCTGATTACAGCATTTTACAGGGTGTATCTATTGTCTACGACCATACGTTTTAAATTTCTAGCTATTAAATTTTTTGGTTAATAACGTCTTAAGGACCATTTTCGTGAACGTTGCACTTTTACCTTGATGTGACGGATTTGTACACATACAGGGTGTCCACGAAATCACTTTCAGTCCATCATCCTTGTGATTTGCTTATAACGGCTCGTTTGATGGTTTTCGTCTGTTTACAGCATTTACAGGGTGTGATCTATTGTCTACGACCATACGTTTTAAATTCTAGCTATTAAATTTGAAGTTAATAACGTCTCAAGGACCATTTTTATGAACGTTGCACTTTTACCTGATGTGACGTATTTGTAAACATACAGGGTGTCCACAAAATCACTTTCAGTCCACCATCCTTGTGATTTGCTTATAACGGCTCGTTTGATGGTTTTCGTCCATTTACAGCATTTTACAGGGTGTATCTATTGTCTACGACCATACGTTTTAAATTTAGTTATTAAATTTGGGTTAATAACGCCTTAAGGACCATTTTTGTAAACGTTGCACTTTACCTTGATGTGACGTATTTTAAACATATACAGGGTGTCCACAAAATCACTTTTAGTCCATCATCCTTGTGATTTGCTTATAACGGCTCGTTTGATGGTTTTCGTCTGTTTACAGCATTTTACAGGTGCTCTCTCTTGTCTACGACCATACGTTTTAAATTCCTAGCTAATAAATTTTAGATAATAACGTTCTCATGACCATTTTGTGAACGTTGCACTTTTACCTTGATGACGTCTTTGTAAAACATACAGGGTGTCCACGAAATCACTTTCACGGCCACGCTTGCGAGCGATTTATCTCGCGAGATATATCGTTCACGACAATGTAGCGGGCGGCAAGCGAGAAGCTGTCCACAGAAAAGCGATTCAAATATGAGTTTTCGACATGCCCCTCACACGAACGCGTCGAATTGGTCTTCTTTTAGAAGATGGCCCATTTATAGAGTGTTTGTTTAAAAGAAAAAAGGAAGTATGGTGAACATATCCCATTAATAGATACTTATATAGGAAAGTATACGAGGAATTTCATCACTTATAAAAACTTTTATACGACTTCTGTCCACAATTTGTCTGTCACACTTTTGTTTTTAAAATGTTTGTGAGTATCCTGCCATAAAATGAATCTACTTTGCACTTCGAAAATTAAAATCTCTTTGGAAAAAGACATCGTGCTGTTTAGTTTGAAGACAAAATGGAACTAAAGTCGCTTAGAAATCAACCCGAATTGAAAACAGAGCGACACGCTTAGCAGCTGAGCGATTTTTCGCTAAGCGATTTTGTAGGTATGGCCACCCAATAATATTCAATTGGTTTGAAATATTTTTTTGTAGTTCAGTCGTGAACGATTTATCTCGCGCGAAGATGCATGGTAGGATAAGGACTCCCTTAATAAGTATAGTGCCTAGCTTTACTAACTAGAGAATTATTGCACAGTGAAATATGGCCAGGCACTAATAATACCGGCCTTATTTTGACATCTGAGCTTGCGCAGATGCATGGTGGGATAAGGACTCCCTTAATAAGGATAGTGCCAGGCTTTATTTATGTCGGTTTTGGGTCATGCCTTATTTTGGTCTTATTTTTAACTTCGGAACTGTTGTGTCTAACCGAACGGCTGCCGACCACAAAATCGAAAAAGTTTTTAGAAGTAAAAATACTTAAAACCTTGCTTTTTTAAATCTATTTCTGTAATTGTGTTAAACAAAACCCTACAGCACAAAACATAAGAACTACTAAAAATTTCTCCCAATTTTTTAGGTTAATGGCACTATCAACATGATTTGCAATAACTCTAAATTATGGATACAAGCACTATTTAAATAAGGCCGGTATTAATAATTCCCGAGCTTAATCAGGCAACTTGCAATAATTCTCTAATAATAAGGTGCCTTTAATTTATAGTTGAATATCAAGTTTTTTTAATGGTGCATCGGTCAGACTCTCCCACTGTGTAACCAGACCAATAAAAATTCAAATAACGTTTTTACGATTATAAAAGTAAAATACACTCCGATAAAATTATCATCAAACAGTAGGTGTGCCATAATTTTATAGCATCGAATAAAAATAATTTTGCAAAATTTCAAAAAGGATAAATAATGATAATAATATGGTTTTCATAGTTTCAAAACTTTATATCCTAAATGTCGCCCTTTATTTGGCAAAATGCCGCCCTCTAATTTTTGTCGCCCCGTGCGAGTGCACCAGATGCACCCCCGCCAGGAACGGTCCTGCCTGGGAGTGTTTTTCCTGTTTGGGGTCTTCTTGTTTCGGCACCTAATAAAAAGTTAACCAGACCTGACCTTTTTTTCTGGTTTGGTCCCCTGAACAAAATGCATAATCATTTCTTCTTATTTAGTACCCTAAGTGTTTTTTTATCTTTGGACAAACCACGAAGGCTAAAAGCCTAAATACTAACGTACCGTAAAATATGTACTTTTCTTCTACCCTGTATATTACTACCAGTATCACCATTAAAAAGATCTTTAAATGAGCTTTAAGAAAATGCCACATTAAGTACATCTAACTTTATTAGTTTCGGAAATATGACCATCAAATCAGGTATTTAGGTAATTTTTTAAAGTACCGCCATTTTGTAATAGGTGAAGATATTGACTTCATGTCTAGGATTATGAAAGTACTCGTCAAGGGCTTTAAAATGATGTATCCACTCGACCGCCTTCTCATTTAAGGAATTTTGGGGTGGTGGCCCTGGTGGTTAAGGGGTTAAGAGGCGCCGTCAATTTTTGTAAAAAACGTTCCGCCTCAATAAATATCTTGACGTGTTTCGGCGATTTTTCTCAAATCTGTGTCGTTTCGAAGATAACTTGAGTGGAAAGTTTTTAAATGAACACCCTGTACGTAGGTTCAACCGTTTTTGACTTATTTTAAATTTAATGTCAAAAATGACGTTTGCAACCCATTACATTACCATCATTTTCCTCTGAACAAAAGCCTTTAATATAAGTTGGGGTTGGATTTCTCGTAGAAGAAGAACTATTCTAGCAGACTGTATTAATATTTTCACAATTAATAAATGCAGTGGTCAAAAATAATCGTTAAAAGTACAATAAAACCTTAAAAGTCAATTTTTTAAATGGAAATCCCTATCTTTTTTTACCTTATCCTATTAAGCATTAAAAATAAGGACAAGTTTGTATAGGGATGTCTATTTCAAAAAATGTATGGTTTTTCGAGAAATATTAACAATTTAATATTTATCTATTCTAACAATACTTTTAAATACGGCTTAGATTTTGCTACTAGTTGGCCTTGACAACAAAATGCGGCGTCACAGCCAACCACCCCGTACCTACCCGTACTTACTTGTTAGAATAGATAAATATTAAATCGTTAATATTTCGAAACTATAAATTTGGAAATAGACATCTTTATACAACCACTTATTTTTAATGCCTAATAGATAAGGTAGTAAGAGATAGTGGTTTCCATTTAAAAAATTCACCCTTAAGGTTTTGTCGATGATTTTCAAACATTATTTTTGACCACTCTGTATTTATTAATTGTGAAAATATCGATACAGTCTACTAGAGAAGTTCTTTTCTTTACAAGGAACCCAACCCCAACTCATATTAAAGGCTTTTTGTTTAGAAAAATTGATGGTTATGTAATGGTTGTACACGTCATTATTGATATACTTTAAAATAAGCCAAAACGGTTGGACTTAGGTATAGAATATTACACATAAATTATGTTTAGAATTTTACGCAGAATCTAAAAATATTTAATATATAGGGTGTTCTATTTTAAAATAAGGAAGTTGACAATAACTTTCGGTATACCAGAAAGTGATAAGGCTGTCAAAATATTTTTAGTTCTATGTCTCCTATTGACTTTTATACGTTGCCAAATATCAACATTTTTCAAAGCGTACTTTTCGAGAAATCGATCGCAGCAGTGTCTCGGTGAGACACCCTGTATTTGTACGATATTCACGGTTTTGAAAAGGTTTAAAAATGACAGTTATAAAAACAACTGATGCTGCAAAAACAAATAGTGGAAATCAAAAATAAGCTCAAATATTTGCTAAAATATTGTTTCTTTAGTGGTTTGCGTTTATGATGTTGTCCTATTTTGTCTAATATTAAATGAAATTAATTTAAAAATACCACAAAAGTAAGGTTAGAAGTTTGATTTTTATTTGCTTGCTCTCTCTTGTCATTGTATATAGTTTTCTTTGTCAAATTTAAAAGAATTTAGAACCGGATTATCTGCATCCGATAAATTCTACGACGAAGGGCACAGTATTAGGTTCATTCCGATCCGTCCAATCGGATTCGATTTTTACGATGTACCCTTAGTCAGTAGAGACATTTTGCACCCTTATTTTGCAATTCCGTTGTGGTTAACGTTATTCTGAGACTGCGCAGTAACGCAAACGTGATCCGTTATCGTTATTAACCATACCGGACTCCTTTAATTACGGATGAATACCGAAGAGCTTATCGTTATCGTTATCGTTATTGTTAAACTGCGTGGTTGCCGGATTGTAGAAATTTTAATATCAATTATTTAAAAGGTTAAAATTTTATTGCCGTATTAATTAAAATATCATTTATACAAAGGCTCTAATTAGCGAAAAATCTATAGCAGTAATAAAAATCAAATAGTGTTAAGAAATTCAAACGGACTTGCACTTTTACGGATATTCTAAATCAGTAATTAATTTAGATGTTACAATCTGGCACACTTGCTTTTTATTCTACTACCAAACTTAACCTTACTTTTTGTGTTTTGCTTATACTGTATTGTTTGCATCTACTTTAAAAACGAAATCAACAGAAGTGTTTGCATATATTTAAATATGAATTTATATCTTATGAAGAATAAAAGTAAATACTGATTTTTCGTTAACTTTAAAATCGGTGAACCACAGGCAAAAATAAGGTTATGTGTCGAAAGCGCAGACGCAAGATAAATTTCTTAAAAGAGGCTGCAAAATCTCTGTCTTAAACTGCTGCCGTAATCGTTATGTTTAATAACGATAACCATAAGGAGGCCAAAAATGTCTGTTATTTTAAGAGGTGCAAAATGTCTCTAGTGTCAAATATTTCGAATTCGATTTTTAAATCACCCTGTATAAGGACAATTTGGCTTAACAGACCTTGTGTGAACTGTAAAAAGTAAATAAGTTGACGTGTTTCTTCAAAATAAAATTTCTGATGATCGCCCGCAGACACACAATATGACGATATTTGTCTGTTAAAGTGGTCTAGACTCAATAAAATTCGACATTGTGCATGATGTCTAGTTGATAATATTATAATACGTTTTTATACGATGTATTAGTAATTTAAAGCCAGATTATACAGGGACGAACGAAGAATTATTATACATGAAAAATACCAAACGATACTATTAACAAGTTTTCCTACGACCACTTGTGAAAATAGCAAGTAGCACTGGTTTCATGCATAGAAAATGCGTTATATTACACTAGTGTTGCAAAGTACTTACAGCACTAGTGTTGCAAAGTACTTTACAACACTCGTGTGATATATATTATGATATCATTCTAAAAACTGCTATTGGTTTTGCAAGTAATATATTTATTGTATAGTGACAGTAAAAAAACTTTTTACTTACCTTAAACAGTAGAACCCAAATTAGCGAAAATCATCTTATTAACGTTAAGTTACTACACAGTATAAGCTTTCTTCTAATATTAAAAAGAGTAATAATAAAATTCCCGAAAAATAAAAACATAAACAAAAATAGACATAACCACAAAAACAACTTTCAATTTTACATGTGATGTTTAGTTTCATTAACTCGTATTACCAATTTTACCCCGCCCAGCACCCCTTTTCACTCCCCGGTCCCGTAAGTTTGTTTACTGATATTTTTTAAAAACGGAATATTTTGGATATGCGCCACTTACGTTTTATTTAGAAGAGTGTCTGAAATATGTATAGGTATCAATAATTTTTAAAAAACCCTTAAAATAGCAGAAAACCGTATTAAACTATTACCGTTATTACCTAACCAAACCATACAATTTTTATTAAGTGAGGGCCTTTTTAAATTCCAAAATGATAAAAGTTATATAATGCTTCTAGGTAGGTGATTTTCGATGTAAAAATATTGTCAAAACAGTATAATATAGCAGTGAGGATAAGTACATATCACACTAGTGTTACAAAGTAAAAATCACCCTAGTGTTGCAAAGTTCTCAATTGTTTTTTATTTTTTCTGTAAAGACAAACTTTTAATTTATTTTTTTGGTGAATAATTTTGTGGTCGTCGGAAAAATGAGTGTACTAGTCATTTTCCACACTTGTAATGTAATATACTATTTTATAGTGTGTGGGAGTTCATTGATGACTGTGATATAATCTGAAAAAAGTACTGTAATATCTCACATTAGAGAATCGTAATTTTAAAAGAAAAAAGTTAATAATTTAATACTGCCCTTTTATATCTATTTTTTAATTGTAATTGTAATTGTAATTTTAATATTGTTAATTCATTTTAACATTTGTTGACCATGGCCATATTTTATTATTTTTAATCTTTTAAATTTTTATTTAAGTATTTGTTTATATGTTATAGTACATGTTAATTTAAAAGAAGACTGACGTGTGTAAGCACTTTTGTGTGAAAACATTAATAAATGATTTGATTTGATTTGGTTACATCGAATATAGACCACCATGTAAATGCACGACCATACGTTATTCCGATGACATCATACTAATTGTAAATAAACAATTAATTATGCAACAAAGTAGCGACAGACTGTTAAGCAACATTAAATAGGTAGCAAATTAATTTCGTTTCCTAGTTGTATCGGATTTATTATGCCGAACACAAAACCTCAAAGCGGCTTTTATTTTTTTAAGCGGCTCATCGCGTATTCTTCATCGTCACTAACAGGTAATTGCAGTTAGCATAGACATGACTTGCTCGTGGTAGTGATGGGCAAGTATCGATATGGCTGGTATCGATAGCCATTAATAGTAATTTTAAAAAATCTGAAGATGGCGGCTGAGCGTGACAAGGGGGTCTTGTAGCACACCATTTTAAAGCTTTTAATAATTACTTTATTACCTACCTTTACCTACTACAAAACGGCGGTACAGTTAGACCGACAGTCTGACAGAGCCTGATTACATATGTTTTATTGCTAGATAAATAAATCAAAACATTTATAAAACTCATATCACGTAGTTAAGAAACATCCTCCTATTTCGTCTCTAGCCTGCCATAAAACCTGTGGCGTGTGGCGTCGGGTTGAATATTTTTTGCTACAATAAATCATTGTTTACAAAAGGAATTGTTTACTTTATCATTTTTGTGAACTTGGCGGCATCGCTTTCAGAATAAATTAAATCTGATTCCAACATTACTTTAATTGGTAATTTTTTCGGGCTTTATTAAAAGTCTTGTTTATGGTGACATTTTTGACAAGATACAGCAAACGACAGTTAAGTATTATTATTTTAATAAAGCACCCTGTATATTATGTTACTATTAAAAGATCTTTAAATGAGCTTTAAGAAAATACCACATTTGGTACATCTAACTTTATTAGTTTCGGAAATATGGCCATCCAAATCAGGTGTTTAGGTAATTTTTAAAGTATCGCAAGGGTGTAGTAAGTAATGGTACTGACTTTATATTTTAGGGTTATAAATTACTTGCCAGAGGCTTTAAAATTATGTGCCGCAAAATGGAGCTTTAATATATTCATATCCTTGTAAAATAGTGAAAAAAAAATCAACTGTAATTGTAAGTCCCTGAAGGGCTCTTTGTAATTATTTTCTATAATTCCGTGGTGAGCCCATGTAGTTGTAAGTCCTAACGTAAAAAGAATTAATGTATTTAAAAGAGGAATCTCCTCTCTCCACTTAATTTTGTGTCCCAAGATGGCACTCAGCCGCCATATTGAAATTATCATCTGTCAGTTTCACAATCTTATATACCAAGGGTTAAATTTTTAACTGACTTTAAAAATTATATTCTCAATTTGCCAGTATGTTTTTTTTGTGCAAATATATATTTTTTCTTTTTGGGTAAATCTTCTAGCTCTTTGGAAATGACGAGCACTGTTTACCTCCTTTAATCTCAAAATCCATTGTATTTTTATTTAAATTAAAATAAATTTACCATTATCGATAATAAATAAATCGATAGTTGCCCCTTTCTAACTCGCGGTCTATCTGTTGCTAGGTGACTTTTCTAGCATTATTCTCTCTGTATGTCTAGCCTTGTGTACACAGAGACTTTTATGGCGAATGACAATGTTCGCCGATAATTGCACAACTAACTATTTAATGGAGTTAAAAGTAAATATTTATACAGGTTGTTACAAAATGTTGTTAAGAAAGTTAAAGGGCAGATTTAACATCAAAAATATATAGGGTGATTCAAAATCGATCACAAAACTTAAAGGGGTAATTCTACTATGACAAAATACGGGTAGAGCTTCATATAATTTTTTTCAAAATGTCATTCGTTTTCGAGTTACAAGCCGTCAAAGTTCAATTTTTATTTTGGTTTTTTCGCCATATTGCATTTATTTTTTAACCAATCCAGTTGATATTTGCCACACAAATCGAGCTTTGCAGATTCTAAAATTTTAAGACAAAAGTACTTTTTTAAATACCGCCAAAGGGCACTTTACCTAAAACTTAAAATTTATTTACATCATAATTTTGGGGCGTCATTTTATAGACAATCAAAAACTTAAAAAATAAGGTACTCTTTACTAAAGTCGATAAACCTCACCGTTTAGGCAACAATAGACATCAAAGTTTTCATCAACTTCAATCAAATTGCCTATATGCATACAGGGTGTCCAGTAACTTAACCGACAAAATTAACCAAACGATTCTACAATAAAAAATAAGAAAAAACTTCATATAAACATATGTCCTAAGCTTCTTAGTTTTTGAAGTGTGTTAAATGTTAAAAAAAACTTTTTTAATTTTTAACAACGTTTAGGACAAATACTTGTATTATATAAAGTTTTTTTCTTATTTTCTGTTGTAGAATTTCCCCGTTAAGTTTGTCGGATGAGTTACTGGACACCCTGTATGTATGTAGGCATGACTGAAATTGATGAAAACTCTGATGTCTATTGGTGCCTAAACGGTGTGGTTTGTCGACTTTAATAAAGGATACCTTATTTTTAAGTTTTTGATTGTCTATAAAATGGCGCCCCAGCTTTATGATAGCTGTCAAAATAAAAGTTATGATGTAAATAAATTTTAAGTTTTAGGTAAAGTGCCTCTGGCGGTATTTAAAAAAGTACTTTTGTCTTAAAATTTGAGAATCTGCAAAGCTCGATTTGTGTGCCAAATATCAACTGGATTGGTTAAAAATAAATGCAATATGGCGAAAACCAAAATAAAAATTGAAATGTGACGGCTTGTAACTCGAAAACGAATGACATTTGAAAAAATATATTTGAAGCTCCACCCTTATTTTGTCAAGTAGAATCACCCCTTAAGTTTCGTGATCGATGTTTGAATCACCCCATGTTTTGACTTTTCTAAGAGACTCAATAGAAAAATAGCTATTGTTCGCGGGTCTAACAACTTGAACGCAAAGTGTCTTACGCCAGCACTTAAAGATCATCGGAACTCCGCTTCAGCTCATTCATCTAACTGCTTTTGCGTGAGGAAAAGCAGATTTTTGTTATTTCTGGATGTTACTATATTTATTTAATAATGCAGCGAACTGACACTCTCTCGTTGAGGTTGGAAAATAATCACACAAAGTGGTAGTTTAGTTGTGGCTACTTATTTACTTGAGAATTGGGTCGCCATCATCCCTACTCTGCGCAGTATACGCGAACTGTAGAAAAGTTTCAAGTGAGTTTGAAGCTAACTTAAGTCACGTTCACACTTATTTACAGTGCGGCGTATAAATTGCGCAGATTACCGATGATGACTGACCCTTCTCAGTAAATAAACCTGGCAGCACACAGCTGAGGTACGTACTATGTTGGTTTATTACTCCCAACCGATCGAGAGAGTCAGACGCTGCGTTATAAAACTGCACACTTTGTGCACTTGTAGGAAAATAACTATTGTATAATTATTTTATAAACATTTCAAGAACTTTTTATATACACCATTTTCCAAACGTTAAACTAAACCATTCAAAAACAATAATTCGGAAAAAATATTGACGAAAACAATTAATGCGCATTTTTATCACAAATTTTGGAAAAAGGTTATTGTCCTGAAGAAGGTTAATGGAATAATCACAACAGTTTATTTTGAGCAACAATGTTGCGTATTTAAATTTTTTACATACCAAGTATAATTATTTTATTTATTTTTCTTTTTGTTTTAGGTAAAGTGGGTCAGTGGCTTCCAGGCTATCAAATTAAAAGTGTTGGTAAGATTTTTACTTTTAGTAAATAGTAAAAAATATGTACAGGGTGTTACAAAATTTTCTTAAAAATTTAAGGGCAGATTCTACATTAGAAAATACAGGGTGATTCAAAATCGATCACGAAACTTAAGGGAGTGATTCTACTTGACAAAATAAGGGTAGAGCTTAATATATATTTTTTTCAAAATGTCATTCGTTTTTGAGTTACAAGCCGTCAAAGTTCAATTTTTATTTTTGGTTTTTTCTCGCCATATTGTATTTATTTTTTAACCAGTCCAGTTGATATTTGGCGCACAAATCGGGCTTTGCAGATTCTCAAATTTCAAGACAAAAGTACTTTTTTAAATACCGCCAGAGGGCACTTTACCTAAAACTTAAAATTTATTTAGTTCATAACTTTTTATTTTGACAGATATCGCAAAGCTGGGGGCGCCATTTTATAGAAAATCAAAAACCTAAAAAATAAGGTACTCTTTATTAAAGTCGATAAACCTTACCGTTTAGGCACCAATAGACATCAAAGTTTTTCATCAATTTCCAATCAAATTACCTACATACATACAGGGTGTCCAGTAACTCAACCGACAAACTTTACGGGGCGATTCTACAACAGAAAATAAGAAAACCACTTCATGTAAACATACATATGTCCTAAACGTCTTAGTTTTTGAACTACGGTGTGGTAAATATTTAAAAAAAAAACTTTTTTTTTTAATTTATAGTAGGGGACATTAAGACTAAGAAATTTAATAAAATATATGTAATATAAGAAAGTTAATCGATATTTTTGTCTTTCTCAATGTATCGTGTTGTTTTTTTAATTTGACAGTCCCATATACACAGGGCTGCAGCTTACCGCTTGTAGAATACATTATGTCTGTCAAAAGCTTATAAATCGATACACACGGGGCTGCAGCTTATCCGCTTGTAAAGAAATGCCCAAATATACTAAAATATATTTCCCACGGTTCGAGAGTTAACCGAAAGCTATTAATAGACACGACCAAAAATTAAAAATAGCTTAATCAAATCTGCGGGTTACATAACAGATACTGCACAAGAATCCAATGGTTATCGCAACCTTGATAATTATAAACTCTCAAAACAGAATTGTACAAGCCAAAAAATTAAGATAAACAACTCTGAATGCAATTTATCTCTTTAATAAAAGCTGTTGGTGCTTAATACAATAAACAAGGTAATTATTTGTTTTTGTAAATAACATCTGATAAAATTGAAGAAAAAAATAGTAAAAAATCATGCATCAATAATTATTCTTTATTATTATCTTAAATTTTATTATAATTCTATTTTGAGGTATATAATTATGATTCATTGTTTGACCTTTTATTACTGTAATACAAACTCTTTGTAATGAAAAATTATTTTCTAATTTTTAGTTCGGTTGCATATAAAAGCGTGCTTTAGTTTTTTAAACTATTATTTATTATGTTTATAACCGTTTGAGCTAGCTTCATGATAAAGATGTACATATGTTTATTTCGAAGTTTATTTATTAACCTTTTGGTGAAAAAAATGGCCCGCACTCAACATATTTTTATAAGTTTTTCAAATTTTTAGTAATATTACTTTTTGTTTTCCTCTATTTAATGTTACACTATGTGTTTTCTAGTGAGCCTCAATTGACTAACGTCCAAAAGGGTTAAACTGCAGTGCATGAAAGCCGCCAAAGCGGTAGACAACAGACATGAATGCACTTCGATTGCATCTGGTCTTGCTTACTAGAGATGGGCAATTCTTTGCGGATTAAAACAATTAAAGGTATCGAAGCCAAAAAAGTCTATTTTAAAATGGCTGCATTGGGTATATTATTTAATAAGTTGTCCGATATTTGCGAGAGTGATTTTCAAAGTATTTTTTAAGGTAAAAAGTTCCTATGAACGTGTGGTCTCAAGATGCTTCGCTTTCAAGATATAGGTTGTTAAAGTTTTATTTTTATTTATGGGCATTTCCAACATTTATTGTGATTTTGATCTGGTTTTTTCATCCTGTTTTTATTTAGTGTCTCGTCTGTTATTTTTTTTTTTTAATATTTCATGTTGATTAAAAAAGTTAATTTACAAAATTGTTTCATTTTTTTCAAAACACATGCATCGATTTCAGAAACCAAGCCAAACCAAACCAAAACCATTTCGAAAACGGTTGCTCCTAGCGTCATCTAATAAGAGTACCTTTACGTAAAATGACTAAGGAATCCATTTCTTTTAACAAAATGTAAATACAGGGTTGTGCATTAAAAGTCATGAGCCTTTGAAAGTGAGAATATACCTGGAGTAGAGAAAGTCTGTCGCTATCATAATCGTAGGTCCAATATCAGACTCATAGTATTGCATGGGGGTGATCGAAAATATTTTCACTTTTTCAGAAGGTCAAATAGCAATATCTCTTATTTTAAATGGAACACCCTGTGCCTGTTACACCACATGATGACAAACGCAAATGCTTCTTTCAAATGGTTGTCTGGGTTGCCTAATACCTAATCTTTTATACTTTTAAGAAGTAAATCCTGTTTAAACACATTTTTATTCCAAAATGTACTATTTAAATGTGAAGTGAGGCTGTGACCATATAGCTATGCCTAACCCCCACTATAAGATCGAGTCACCGCAAATGTGTAAATTTGATTTGGAAAAAAGCACAAAATTAAAAGACTCTGTATTATCTGCCATCCTCATCTCTAAAATTCACAGAAAAATTCATTAGCTGTTTAATGCTACTTCCAGTAACACTTATTTTGGCTGAATGGTAGTGACTAAGACTTGTGTTTTTAAACAATTCTAATAGCGCCTCTGGTCGAGTTATGACGACATTCTGCGACGCTATAACTCGTTTCGTCCATTATCCATAATCACTGTGTCAGATTCTTTTAAAAGCAGCTGTTAAGGTTATCAGACTGGTTTCTCGCTGGAATATTTTCAGGATTAACTTAGACTAAAAGTAAACCATTTTTTCACATCGTACCAGTATTATAATCATCTTGCTGGTGATGGAAGAAGGGCTTTTGCCCAAAATCGTTGAAATTTCTTTAAACTGACTAAAGCACTAGTAATCAATGAATGGTCGTTGTTATTTTCTTAAGAAGAATATTAATGGCTACTATGTCACAGCCAACTTTAATTTAAATAAACATTTGGACTAAAGATTCGTAATAGAGCACAGATTCTACTAAAAAAGCGGCAAAAGACTTGGTATAGGCAATCTAGTACAACCATTTGAAAGAGCATTTTAGTTGTCATCATCTGTGACGTAAAAAAATACAGGGTGTTCCATTTAAAATAAGAGAGATATGGCTATTTGATTTTCTGAAAAATTGAAATTATTTTTGATCACCCTGTTGCAACATTTGCGTGTTAATAAATACATAATATGCCCGAATTAACACTATCACTACGTACCACACTGCATCAAACAGCCCACGAAGTGCGAAAATTTAGAATAGCGAAGAAACCATCAACCGGAAATAATAAATGCCATACGGCAGCAAGGGAGGCGAGCCTCCGGCCGATAATACTGGCCGCTCTTTAAAAACACAGCTTCGCAAGTCCGATCAAGCAGAGACAAACGTCCCCTTTTTAATTTTCGTCGCGGGAAAAACGCCGGAGAGGCTAGCCTCAGTTGGTCTTCGTTCGTGCTCGTGTCACTTTGTGTGTTTGTTTTTGTTTTGATTTAGTTATTCTGAATGGCGTGACAGCCCACAAACTGCGAAAATTTAAATAACGAAGAAACCATCAACCCGAAATAATAAATGTCTACGTAGCGGAAGGCAAGCCTCCGGCCGATAATACTGGGCCGCTTTAAAAACACAGCTTCGCAAGTCCGATCAAGCAGAGACAAACGTCCCTCTTCTTAATTTTCGTCACGGAAAGTAAAACGCCTGGAGAGGCTAGCCTCAGTTGGTCTTCGTTCGTCGAACTGCGAAATTTAAATAGCGAGAAGAAACCATCAACCGGAAATAATAAATGCCAAATGCAGCAAGGGAGGCAGCCTCCGGCCGATAATACTGGCCGCTTTAAAAACACAGCTTCAAAAGCCGATCAAGCAGAGAGTCCTTTTTAATTTTCGTCGCGGAAGAGTAAAACGCCGGGGGAGAGCGTAGCCTCGAACGTTGGTCTTCAGTTCGTGCTCGCATGTCACTTGTGTGTTTCGTTTTTGTTTTGATTTGATTATTCTGAATGGCGTGACAGCCCACGAACTGCGAAAATTTAAATAACAAAGAAACCGTCAATCGAATTAAAAAGTATCCTACGTAGCAAGGGAGGCAAGCCTCCGGCCCGATAATACTGGCCACTTTAAAAAGCACGGCTTCGCAAGTCCGATCAAGCAGAGACGCAACGTCCCTCTTCTTAATTTTCGTCACGGAAAGTGGCGCCTGGAGAGGTCTTAGCCTCCAGTTGGTGCTTCGTTTGCGTGTCCTGCGATGTCACCTCTTGTGTTGTTCGTTTTTGTTTTTGATTTAGTTATTCTGAATGGCGTGACAGCCCACGAACCGCGACAAGAATTTAAATAACGAGACAACCGTCAATCGAAATAATAAATGTCATACGTAGCAAGGAGGAGCCCATCCATCGAGCCGAATAGTACTGGGGCGCTTTAAAAATACTGACTTCACGCAAGTCCGATCAAGACAGCGACATGAACGTCATATAATAATATGTCCTCTTCTTAATTTTCGTCACCGGAAGAGCAAAGAGCGCCTGGAGAGGCTAGCCTCGGGTGGTGGTCTTCTGTTCGATGCTCTCGTGGCGTGTCTCGCTCGCTCTCCTTGTGTGTGTGCGTTCGTTTTGTTTTGATTTCCGGAATGGCGTGACAGGCACGAAACTTACTAATAAAAATGTTTCGGTAATGTCGTTTTAGTCTTTCGACCCCAGTCCATATTTAAGTATAAAAACGGAGCAGTTATAGCAGTTAACAATAAATGCTGAAAAGTTTGTCAGGGCATGCTCCCAACATAGGTAGAAGCAATGGCAGACTATAAAGTTTAACTTAGTAGTGGCTTTGGCGGGTACAAGGTACCAGGTACCAAAGGTTAATGAATTGAAACTTAACTTTCGTCATTTTCTTAAAGCTGAATTTTAAATATGTTACTTGAGACCTATAAAAAATATTTCATTTCCTTAGTCGCTCAGATAGTTTTGACAGTTCCAACCCCTTTGCAGACAAACATTTGAGGTGGCCCAATGGTCCGTCTGAAGTTCAATATTTACTGTTATTTAACAAGATATGACAAAAGCGGATTTTATAAGAATTGTAGGGTTTTCCCAATAGGCATGTCCTATTCATGTATACAGAGTGTCCCAAAAACAATTTAAAAAAAGAAACTTACTTCACAGCAATAACTTTTTTTTGAGACATTCTGCATATATGGGAATATTTTTAGGAGATACCTAGAAAAACCTACACCTCTTCTTTAAGACTTTTGTCAAATCTTGTTAAATAACAGAAATATTGGACTTCCCTGGACCATTTCGATATCGAATATCGATATGTCGTTGCCATCCCTATCGATACTGCGTTTGACGTAATATTCCCCACGATATAACATTTAAAAAAGTAGTGATTCGACGTCTCAGTAACCAAAGGATCATTAAAAAAGACCATGTAAATTGGTACAGCAGAAATCTCTATTGAACTGTCTGAAAATTATGGCTTTTTAAATATATATAGAATATAGATAGCCTAAAATAAATTGGGCAAACGCGTCACTTTTTGTGTTGGACGTTTACCACAATGTTTTTTTTACATGCAATTTTTAAAACATCGTAATTGTTACAGTCACGAAACCATAAGGTCCATTGACATGTTTTGGGTATCAAATTTCGCGGGTTTCCGATACTGTAACCCTTACGATTTTTGGCATAATGTTTAAAAAATTGCATGTAAAACATTGTGGTAAACTTGACAAAAAAGACCCGTTCGCCCAGTCCGACACCTGAAACATTTGACATTGACAGGCTGGGTTAAAGCGCCGCTTCCATATATGGCAGTATGAATATTCATTGTAGACTCGTCAAAAGTAATTCCCCGTAAAAAGGTTTTTATGTTTTACCCATCTATTATTGATCTGTAATACCTTAGAAACGGAATATGTTATGGTAGTAGTAATAATACCTGCTATCACACCTATGGCATTATAAGCGGGCATTATGATAATGCCCGCTTATAATGCCCTAATGCGCTAATATTGAAATTTTTTTGCTTATCCAATTTTATTTCTCTCACAATAAAGATCAAGTTTAAAATTAAAACGGCTTTCGGTTATTTGAAGAATTGCGTTCGCATCTTTCCAAATACCAAAATATGCCATACTCCCGATCATACTGTTGCCTTGATTTAACTGGCAAAAGATTTTCGGTCGCTTTTATGGCCTTTTCTCTTATATTTTGTGGAATTTCTTCCATTTTGAGCAAATCGTTAAATAAAAAATATCAACTGACTAACTGATAGAAACATCAAAGTCAAACTTAACATCAGTCATTATCTACTTACGTATACAGGTACAGGTGCAACTTATTTTTTATATTGCGAATAAATAATGTAATTAGTCATTGAAAAACTCTTTTTGGGTAAAACATAAAGCACTGTATGCACCACGGGCTTTACTGGATTATAAATGCCCATCAGGTCGAAATCTGGCCCTCGGGCTATTTCGACCTTCCGGGCAGTTATAGTCCTAGTAACGCCCTTGATAACTAACTAACTACTGGTCCAGGGACTAAGGGACTAGTCGAACGGTTCAAAATATATTATTATAGGGTATAGATTAAAAATCCACCCTGTATATTCATCTAAACTGAATCTTCCCTTAAAATTACCATTTTTATTATCAATATTGATAGTTTTATCGTTCAATCCCATAAAAGTATAGAGTTACCAATTGATAATTACTTTACATTTTTAATTTACGAGTGGTAGCAAAGCAATTAGTTATAAGAACAATATTTATTAGGTACAGCTGCAAGTAACATGATCAATTTTTCAGCGTTGTCGCAGCTTTGTTTTCCGCCGGGCATCAAGTTCGAGAAAGATTTAGTGAAAAAATAATAAAAACGAGCCTAATTTTCCATTTTCCCACAGTCGTAAAATCCCGGACCCGTCTAAAATAAATCTTCGAAAAAAAAATTAAATATCTAATTATAGTCTTTTAATGTCTTTTAGTTCGAATTTCTGAATAATGAGTGTAACTCTCTGGAGGTTATTTTACATAAGGCGATGTAACACTCTTAAAAATTTGTCAATTTTTACCTAACATACAGTGTGCCCCAGAATAGGTGTTACCAAAGACAAGTTTGTAGTTTCCTATAGACACCCAGGACAATGCTAAATTTTTGGTCATCAGGTTGGACGCTCGCTTCGTGGAATTTATGAAGCGGGTATCCATCAGTACACACGTAAACAGCACGCATAATTTGCCGCTTCATAAATTCAGCCAAGCCAGCGTCCAAACTGATGACCAAAGATTTAGCATTGTTCTGGGAGCCTATGGTGAAACTACAATAATTGTCTTTGTCTTACACGAGGACAAATGGGCCAAAAATTTTGAAATTGTTAAACGTTTCTTTGGAAAAAACTGGTCGCATGGTCCCAAACCAGTAAATACAAAATTTTACTGCGATTGTTTTTTTCTTTGCACGAAACAACAAAGACTAAAAGCCTAAATACTAACGTACCGTGGGTTGTCTTAAGCGAGGTAAGAGGGAGTTTGTTGACACGGGACTTAAATACCTTGAAGATTTGGGGGAAGGAAAGACCTCCGCAGGCAGCAGGTTCCACAACCCTAGAAACTCTAGGGATAAAAGAACGAACAAAGTGGAAGTTCGGGGCCTGTCCAGTTGGACCGTATAGGGATGCATACGCGCGGAACCACGAGTTTCTCTCTGTTGGGAACCGTGAGTGGAGGAACTATACTGGACAATTCTTCAGAGCAGAAGCCATGGAAGTACCTATAAAAGCGATAGATCCCCCACAGCTCGACGATGGGCAAGAGAGGGAAGCCTGTCTGTAAGTGAAGGATCATTAATGGGACGAGATAGCTCTTCTTTGAATAGAATCCCAAGAATTAGCTAAGGGTTGTGGGGACGCCATGCCCCAGATATGAGAACAATACCTAAGGGTGGTCGGATTTGGGACATAAGTAAAAAGGCAAACAAAGAAAATACTTTTGGTCGAAAAGAAATCCAAGCTTTTGAAGCTGCCCGTGGCTAGTGATAGAATGTGTTTATGCTGCCAAGATTACTTTCAATGTGATCCACAGTCATAAATTCCGGACCCGTCTAAAATAAATCTTGGAAAAAATTAATTATCTAATTATAGTCGTTTAATGTCTTTTAGTTCGGATTTCTGAATAATGATCTCCCCTTAAGATATTTTTACTTGCGGCGTTGTTATGCAAGTTTTAACACAGTCCTTCATGTCAAAATAAACTCCAGACGTTATAATATATGTCTACAATGTTATCTAACTTACGACTCTTGTCTCGGGATTAGTTTACCAGAAAAATGTCCTCTTTATCCCTTTCAGTGAACCCATTTCTTTGTTGAGGATTTATTTGTGTTTTCCTTATTTAATTACATCAATAGGGAATTTCAGGAAGATATGTTATGTGTCGGGTATTTTTGGTACTGTATTTTCGTATCTCTATTTTTGTACGACCTATGCTGGTTTGGCGACTTCTTGTTTGGGCACCTAATAAAATGTTTTCTTTTTTGGTCTTTTTTTTCTGGGCGTAGAATTCCTTAGTGGAATTATATAGTGTATATAGTCTTAGGTTTAAATAGGGATTGAAAAAAAAAGATTAGTCCCCCCTGCCAAATCCACTCTTTTTTTATGGCGACATTGCTTTTTATACAAATAATTTTTCCTTAAACACATTTGGGGCCCCTATAGCCTGACGGCACCGTATAATTGATACGGGTGATACGGCGCGGCGGTTGCTACACCCCTGGTAGAGTCAAATAATTACGTAAACAAAAATATTCCCCAATATGATAGAAAACAATTTTTTAAAAATGACTTAAAAAAATGGCGTGTCGAAATCTACAGCCGGACATGACGGATATAATTAAGATTCTGATCTTTTAAACGAGGTTTTGAACATTATGTTCTAGTTAGTAACAAATTTAAGACCATTAAATCTCCCAGAAAACAATAGGTAATAATTCTTCAAATTTCCTTTCTCTGGCTTTCTTTTTTGTCACGATATTAATGTTTTGTAATTTGTAAAAAAAAAATATTATTAAGATCACAGTTTTATAAAATACTATTTTTTTTTTGTATATTGTGAGCAATACAAGATATTATTTGCTAAACATTTTTTGTTAAAAACCCTCTCTAAATCGCTTCCGGTTTAACCGGAAGTATCAACAACTGTTCTTTAAATTCAAGTGTCCATTTTTTCTCTCTCAATTCTGATTAAACCGGAAGGTATTTGGAAATTTATACAATTTATTTATACACTTTATATGTGTCCCAAATCCGACCTCATGGCTTCTGCTTTGAAGAATTGTCCAGTATAGCTCCTCCACTCACGGTTCCCAACAGAGAAACTCGTGGTTCCGCGCGTATGCATCCCTATACGGTCCAACTGGACAGGCCCCGAACTTCTCACTTTGTTCGTTCTTTTATACCTAGAGTTTCTAGATTGTGGAACCTGCTGCCCGCGGAGGTGTTTCCTTCCCCCCAAATCTTCAAGTATTTAAGTCCCGTGTCAACAAACTCCCTCTTGCCTCGCTTAAGACACCCAGGGTACGTTAGTATTTAGGCTTTAAGCCTTCGTGGTTTGTCCAAAGATAAAAAAAGTAATAATGACAGTTATTTATTATATTGTACTTTTAAAAACTAGTTTCTTAAAAAATGGGAGGAGGGGGTTACGACATCCTGTGTCCCCCGGTATACCTATAACCTTTATTGTGAATGAATCTCGGAGAGCCTATCCAGTGAAAAAGTCCAAGGTTGTAGGGACACGCACGTGCGTAGGCGGTCGCTCACCGCCAGATTATCGATCGGAGGGTGGAAAAGAGGTTCTTTTATAGTCAGGAAGTCAATGCGAAATACCGGGGCGGGAGTCTCTTCTCCAGTCTCGAATACTAAGTGTCTCATCCAAAACTGTTGCAATTCAAATACATTTAGAATTTGGACTGGATCCAAACAACAAAATCTGGTGTTTTTCTGTTTAATCCATTGGATTAGAGTCTGGTGTTAAACTGGCAACTGTAGTATACATATTTTGATGCTTACCTATATTTGTAGTTATGGTAGCTAGTGGTAATCAAATAAAAAAATACCTATACGACCCAATTTTAAAGGATAATTTACGTCTAAATGGTTATATTTTTTGGACCTCTATAAAGAGCACTTTTTAAAGGCCTTGTACCGGTTTTTAGAAAACATGATAGAAAGTAGTGTAGATATCAAACTCAAAAATTATGAAAAAAAAAACAATTTAAATGTAGGTAAAGAGCCGTCAAAGGGCACACAATCAATGTAAATTATTACTAAAATGATGCAAAAAGCTTTCTTTGTAAATTGTCGTCAAATAAACCCTTTCCATCTAATCGGGTTTTGAACATTGAACTATTTTTTCTTCAGTAGTATAACTCATAGTTAATCTTTTCGCTCTACGATTTTTTGATAATAATAAAGCACTAAATTTCAAAATGACAACGTTATGTCACGCTAACTGGTATTTTTATTGTTGTTCATAAATATGAGGCGATAATAATGTAACAATTTTTAAAAATATATTAGCATCTACTAGCAAACGGGTTAAACGAAAAATCTAAAATTTTTATCATGGACATAGATTTGCATGCTCTTCAATAAACTTCAATCGAATTTTTCTCTAAAATAATTAGGGAAGCCAATAATTGACCCTATTAAAAATTACATGGGATTTCCTATGTCCCGCCCGGCGATGCATCACTCGGTATATTTTTTTTGGATTTTTGCAACGACTACAAATTATAATAGAGTGCTTGTCTTAAGTCAGGACCGCCCCTCCTAACTTTTAAACTGTTTGGTATTTTTTCATAAAAATTTGAGGACTTTAGTAAGACAACATAAACCAAATTTTGGGCAAGAAATAACAGATATAAATGTCAAACTGAGAGTTGGACGCCATTTTGAAAAAAAATTAATGGAAAGAGGAGTCTTATGGTACATCATTTTAAAGCTCCTGATGAGTACTTTATAACCCCAAAATATTAAGTGAATACCTTTACCTACCACAAAATGGTGGTACTTTGAAAATTACCTAAATACCTGATTTGGATGGCGGTATCTCCAAAACTAATAAGGTTAGATATACCTAATGTGGTATTTTCTTAAAGGTCTTTTAGATATCTTTCTAATGGTGATATAATATACAGGGTGCGTCATTAAAAAATCCATGTTTTTGTTCAACCCTGTATAATATCACCAATTTTACCAATTAATTAATACTTATAAGAGAGAAAATACCACATAAAGTGTATCTAATTTTATTAGATTCGGAAATATGGCCATCTAAATAAGGTATTCAGGTAATTTTTAAAGTACCGCCATTTTGTAATAAGGTAAAGGTATTAACTTTATATTCTGGGGTTATAAAGTACTCGTCAGGAAGCTTTTAAAATGATGTGTCTAAGAACTCTCCTATTAATTTTTTTTCAAAATGGCCCCAACTGTCAGTTTGACATTTGTAATTGCCATTCTTGTTTAAAATTTGGTTTATTTTGTCTTACTAAAGGCCTTAAATTTTTACAAAAAAATATCAAACAATTCAAAAGTTAGGAGGGGTCCAAAATTTAGACAAGCACTGTTTCATAAATTTAATACATATTTTTTAAGTAAATTTAATGGTCTACATAAAGGTCTCTTAACATTTTTCCATCGATCCACCCATTCAAAAGTTATTCGACGTCGAATCCAAAAGTAATTTGTTGATTTTTTTGCGTCGAATAACTTTTGAAGGAGTGAACTTATTGAAAAATGTTAAAAGAACTTTTTGTAGGAGCAGTTTCCTTTAAAAATATGTATTGGGTTGATATTTTTAGTAGTAACAAACTCAAGAAACCAAATTGAAACAGTCATTAACAAAAAACCCTATTAGTTCTTCTTTACCTAATTCTCTGGTTTTGAAATCCTATTTTTTCCGAACATTACTAGTGAATTTTCATAAGGGCCTTCTGCTAACGACGGCGTGCTACGGAGAAAATATATATTTGGTCAGCAGTCGACGTTTTGGTTTGGTGGATAATAAATATTTCTCTTTTAACTTTCAAAGGCGCGCATTTGTGCTTCAATCTTTGGTTTTAATGCATCTGACATTGCCATATAATCCCCTAAGGTCAATTTAAAATACAGTCGGGTGAATTAACTTGATTCTGTATTAAGGGTGGTTCGCATAGCAATATGTTTGTAGTTGTTTTAAGGATTATTAGAGAATTATTGCACAGTGAAATAAGGCCAGACACTAATAATACCGGCCTTATTTTGACATCTGAGCTTGCGCAGATGCATGGTGGGATAAGGACTCCCTTAATAAGTATAGTGCCTGGCTTTATTTATATCGGTTTTAGGTCGTGCCTTATTTTGGTCTTATTTCAACTTCGGAACTGTTCGTGTAAACCGAACGGCTGCCGAGCACAAAATCAAAAGGTTTTTAGAAGTAAAAATACTTAAAACCTTGCTTTTTCAAATGTATTTCTGTAATTGTGTTAAACAAAACCCTACAACACAAAACAATAAAGAAAATCTACTAAAACCTTTTCTTTTAAGTTAATGATACTGTCAACATGATCTGCAATAACTCTAAATTATACTATTTAAATAAGGCCGGTATTAATAATTCCCGAACTTAATAAGGCAACTTGCAATAATTCTCTATTTACTTTTAGATTTTGGTTTTAAAAAATGAATTATGTACATAGGTAAGTCATTGATCAAATGATCTTATGGAAAAACCGCGCCTGATTGTCATTCTTACATTAGATCCCGCACTATTCCATCTCAATTTCGAAGGACATAAACCCTCAAGGACCTTGTTCCTGCTTCCCTAGTCGGGACTCGACGTCGGGATCAATAAACCCGCCAGTCATACGCACTCCGGTTAAATTGCCTCCCGGATTTTGCCCTTTGGACGATTTTTTTTATGTCCTCGATGTTGCCAAATTTGGCGAAATCAATGTTTTTATTCAACGGTGAAATTTACATTTTTTATGAATGAATTGCTTATTTTAGATTTATTGTTGGAGTGTAGAAAAAGCAGGGCTGTGACAAATAAATTAAAACATGATTAATATATTGGAGTTATGCTCTATATTGGTTAGGCGGATTCATTTATTGGATGGTTTTCTTGTTGAGTACACGCCTGGAAAGAATGGGACCGCTTCGGTCCTGGTCCCGGGGTATACGAGCTGACCCTGTTTAGCCCTATTGGCCCCTATGAACAAGCCGGTCGCCTGAAACAAAATAAAAGAAAAACCCCCAAAAAACCCAAAAAGTTCTAATTAAAAAACGACGTTTCGGTTGCAAGTCTGCCACCGTTGTCAAGTTAAAAATTAAGTTAAAAAATAAAAATAAAATATTAACTAATATTTAGATTTGAAATGATTAAAATTTAGATTATTTTTGTATCTCAAACTGAAAATAGTTTGACATATGTGTCATGAGTGACATAAGTAACTGGTGTATTTATTATTTGTAAGACAAAAAGGTACTAAGTTGATGATTTTTAGTTTTCCTGAAGATACTTCAGTATCGAGCAAAGGCAACCAAGTGTTTTTAAATTAACTTAAATTAATGCTACACAATTATCTTTATTTAATAATATATACGCACTTTCTTTGATTTTGCGTTTTTAGAACAAGTTTCCATTGCTAATACTCGAAGCATCCCAGTTTATTCTATGATTGCTATCAAATGCGTGTTGGCAGATTTTTGATTTATGAAATTCTGTGTTTTTAATGTATGATCTGTGTTCAATTATGCGTTTAGCTAATGGTCTACAAGTTTCAACTATATAAAACTTATCGCATTCGCAAGGTATTTTAAATTTAAATCAAAAAATTATAAATTGAAATTGTGAAAACCAGCCTTTGTAAAGCAAATAACTGAAAAGACTCATATCATCTTAGTTTCTTTAAACATACACGTAATTATTCCTTATATAAAAACAACTACAAATCTATTGCTAAAGCAAATCTTTCCTAATACAGAATCAAGCTAATAGACTCAGGCCCATTTTAAATTGAACCTATGGGTTTATATTGCAATGAAAGATGCATTAAAATAATAAAAAGCACATATTTGCGCTTCAGAAAGCTAAACAAAGAAACGTTTAAAATAAAAATGTCGCGAACGACCAATTGTATTGCTTCTCCTTAGAACGCGCTGGTTAGCGAAGAAATTTTAAGAAAATTGGCTAAAATCGCTCGGTAAAAAACAAATGGATTACACAATAAAGAACTAATTTTTATTTGCAAATATACGCATACCTACGTATTATATTTGCATAAAAGTTTTTTGTTTTTGACGTTACACTGGGTTTAACTGCGCAAGAAATATTTTATAAAAAAGTACTACAATAAAGTGAAACTTTAAGTTGGCCAAGGCCGTCCATAACTATTTATGCTTTAAAGTTGTAGAAAAAATATATTTTTCTACTACCTTCATCGAAAAAGACTTTTTCTTCCCCGTATGTGGAAGCACTTTTCCTTCCTGAGAGGAATTATTTTCTATTCCTCCCTCTGTTAGCCGGCATACTGTTTTTCGGTAACATACGGTTTTCTAGAAACCTGCGGCAACTCCGTTTTTAACGAAATTTGGTATACGGGGTTATTTGGGGCGCTGATCACGAATCTGGAAGAATTTTTTGACCAAAACGTTTCGTTCTCGAGATATTCATCATCAAAGTTCAAATTTGAACTAAGCTTATTTTCACTATATTCCCCCTTCTTTTTGCACACAATTCTTGATTTAAAGCTAGTGTCACAAAATATTTGATTTTCACCTTTTAAAACCTCGTTTTTCTACGTTTTTTACATTATTTTTGCATTAAATTGCGTGGCTTTTCTTTGATAATGCGGCATCCATACATACACATAGGGCTTCATGGCACCACTGGGATTGAAATGATTCAAAGTATAGCTATGCAATTTAATGCAAAAATAATGTAAAATACATAAAACACGGGGTTTTTAAAGGTGAAAATCAAATATTGTGTGCCACTTAGGCCGAGCACAGACGTGCAGGTGTAACCACGGTCTAC